>JAVJIF010020072.1:0-71887 GCA_038442645.1 Agave tequilana | reverse complement strand
CATATCAAGGGATGGTAGGTTATGAGATATATACTTGATTACTTTGTTATGTCAATTGGTATATTGGACTCTTTCAATTGGTATCTAATGATAATTTTTGTATATACTCATATGTTGTTTCTTATATATGTATGTATCAATTTCAATTGGTATACTCATTTCATACATATATATATGATTTTCATGTGCTTAACCTTTCAATTGGTTCACATTTTTTTTAAGCACATAGTTATGATGAAAAATAAAAAAAATTGATCATTATTTTAAATTGGTATCAAATAGCTTCAATTTCAAATTTGTTAAATTTCAATTGGTATCAATATGTTTTACAATAATGATTATTTTTCTATTTGGTATCTTAAAATTTGTTTGTTTTACAAGAGCTCTGATACCTTAAAAAAAAATTTTAAAGAAAAATTAAAAATGTTTTGATATGTATTTCCTATATGCAAGGAGAGCTTAACATCTCTCTTACATATAGATTCATGTTGAGTATATTATAAATGAGGAGCTTGACAACTCTTCTTTATATGATATACGTGTGTAGGGGAGCTTCACATCTCCTCTTATGCATTACATGTAACACCCCGAATTTTTCAACCGTGATTTAATAATATATTCTTTGATTTTTGAGATTATAAAGAATATCAGGAATTTTATTTTGGTTATATTATGTGATAATAAATTTGGAAATTTATCAGGGAGATTTGAAATGAATTAATTGGAAGTATTTAAATAGATATGCATGTTATATACATATATATATAATAGTGATGATAATAATTATGGTGATGTATATACATGGGTACAAGTCACACATTTGTATATGACTACACTTCATGCAATATCTAAATATAGAAGAATTTATTTTTGTTACTTGTATTAGTGAGAAATGATCTCATATTAGATGGAGGGCTAGGATTGACTTGAGATGAGTGATGGGAGTAGGTGGAGTAATGGGAGAGGAGGACAAGTGGCACATAAGGCAAGTATTTTATATTTTTGGAAATTGTTTATAATAGGAAGGGGAGAGAAATAAACTTATTTTCTCCCCCAAATCTCTCTATCTCTTTCTCTCTCTCTCCTCACGCAAGTTCTCCCCGAAAAAAAAAAAAAAAAAACTTCTCTCTCTCGCGCGGCCAGGCCAGGACCGGGGCCCAGCGCGGCCAGGCGGCGACCAGAAGCCGCGGACTCGGCGGCGGCTAGGGCGGTCGGAGACCGGAATTTGCAATTGGTGAGTGGGTCTTCCTCTTTTCCTTTTATTTTCTCATAGTTCATCTCTTGCAAACCCTAGATTCTTGGCTTATTGAATTTGGGAAAAATTTTTCCTTGAGTTATTCATCTCATTATTATCTGAAAATTCATGATCTTTAATGCATGTGATGACCTAAATGGGATCTAGAGATTTATGGAGTTAATTTAATTGTAGGCAAGTGATGAGTGGGAGGTTGCATGAAGGGTATGTCATGTGTAATGGGGCTTAACAAAATTTCAGATTTAGTGTAAATCTCAACCCTAGAACTCCCAACCTTACACTTTAAGTTGATGGTGATGAACTTTAATTAAAGGTGTGGGAGACTAAATTTTGAGCAATTTTATTCTTTCTTAAATTGGGTCGAACTCTTAAATAAATCGTGGGCAAATGCATGATGAACCTATTGGTGACAACCCTAACCTTATGTGAAAGCATGATATGGAAAGAAGGGTTATGGTTTGAGTTAGTTTAAATTTTATCAAGACATATATTCTCTTGTAATTTGTATATGAGTCTATTTTGAAAATCGATCGGAGGTTGGTTGGGTATCATAAAGTAAATGAGGTTAAGCAAAAAAAAAAAAAAAAAATTGGGTGACATCCTATCAAAAGTCCTATAACGATTAACATATTAGTAGAAGACAAGATTAATCCAAACGTGGAATTAGTATCATAAATTAGTGGATCGTTACAAATGGGGGAGGTCAAGTTTTAGATCACTCCTAACCATTAGTGTAGAAGGAGAATCTTGAAGCTTTTTACACTTGTGAGTGTTGAATCTCTTACTTCTACATAATAAATGCGCAAGCAAATCAAGATTTGATCTTGGTCATGTTAATGAGATAAGAAGGAAAGTTTCATGATATAAGTTAAAATATGAAGAGGGAAGTGACTTAAAGAGGGACTTGTGATAAATCATGTAGTGATCAAATTATGCATACTCTTATAAGTATTTCTTGTGACCACAAATCTAAATATTTTAGTTCATGACTTACTTATGATCTATTTAGATGAGAAAATAAGAGGAAAAGTTAAGAAGTTGTGTAGTTCAAAGCACTTTATAATAATATTACAATCTGTTAAAGTCTGTCTAGATTTGAAACCAGAATCTTGGGGTTTCTTTCGCAAGGATATTTAATAAGGAATAGGTCATGTAATATACCGTTGGAAAGCTAATCGAGTCTACTTTCCAACGGTTCATACCATGCCCTCATCGGATACCTGTAACTTAAACTATGACTGAAACATTGAAGGTGGTTCAAAACTGTCATTGCTGCAGAATTCAGCACAGCTGATAGGTTTGAATTTCTGGAGCAGTTTGGTTAATCAAAACCTATCATGTAATAGGTCATTGAAAGGTAGTGGAGTCTAGTTCTAATAAATCTTTCCTCGTTCTATTTCTATACGTAGAATGAAAGTTATTATAAAAACTCCGTTGGTTATCCGGAAAGATCGAGCCAAAATTGTGTCAAACAAAAGGTTCATGACTGGTGGTCACTGCAACATCAAACTACTTAGTATGTGTTATATGTCTAAGAGATATATATATATATAGAGCTATACGAGTCCACCTCCCAGCAGTTTATTCACATTCCGGTTGGATGTAGGTGATAGAGGCTTGTCGAAACATCACGAGCAAATCGAGGGATTTTAGAGTGATCCTTGTTGATATAGTAAAGGCTTTAATCCTTAACATGTAGGAATTGAACTTCAAGTTCATTATGCACAAAGCTAAATTGTGTCCCTTTTACAATTAAAATATAATTAGAAGAGAAATTTGGAGAACACGGAAATCTCCCCAATTAAACTCAAGCCCTCATTTCATTAGAATTTTAGTATATAAAGTAGATGAGATTGTACTCCTAACGTCTACACCTGAAATTGTCTTGGTAGTATTCTAAGAAGTCTAAGAGATAGAAGAGCTGATAAAATCTCATGATCTTATAACAAAAGATTTAATTATGTATACCCGAAAGTTTGATATCAGCATAATATGAGTCATGAAGGATTTTACTAAAAGTTTTAATAGTGGTGTCTACTCCAGATAGCAGACTGTCCTTATCTGGCTCATAAAATATAGGTACCAATAAATTTTCGTGTGCAGTTTAATGCCGAATGGAATGAGATCCGTACTTTACTATGCATATGATAATTTCTTAGAGATTCCGACACTGGGTTAAAAGTGAAAGATTTGTTACTGTTTAGAAGGTTCACATTCCTACCTTCAGTTTAAATAAGCTGTTGCCTATATGCTCATTGCAAAGAAAGGTATAGACTGCTCAAGTCATTAACTTTTCTAAGTTCATCTGAAAGTGTTTAAAAGTTGTTTAACATAGAGGGTGATATGTTAGTAGATGCCCCTATAACATCGTCATAGTCAAATAAGAATTGTATGAGAATGATTTGTTTTGTATAATATATCTAATATGAATAGTTGGATAGAGCATGTATGGAAATAGATGTTATTACTTAAGTGCTGACCTATTGGAGCACTTATAATTGATAAGCATGTTAAGAATCCGAACTTGGGAATTGTGTGAATATGATTTTGTATAATATTATGTGTGTTAAATGTAGGAAGGGGCCAGCGGGAGCTGGTAGGTGTGAAGACGGGGTATGTTATTGTGTGAAATGTAGGAAGGGGCCAGCGGGAGCTGGTAGGTGTGAAGACGGGGTATGTTATTGTGTGAAATGTAGGAAGGGGCCAGCGGGAGCTGGTAGGTGTGAAGACGGGGTATGATATTGTGTGTTAAATGTAGGAAGGGGCCAGCAGGAGCTGGTAGGTGTGAAGACGGGGTATGAGATGGGTCGTGTGTCATGATATAAGATGTGCTTATTCAAATTGAACAGTGTTTTATGCTTGTCCTTATGCATGACTGTGAAGCTCTGCTTTATTATAAGAGATAATGAAATATTATATGATGGGTGAAAGTGCAAGGGTTAATCCATGCAGTACTTGAATGGTGATATGATATACATGTATTTGAATCCTTACAAATGATTGAAAATGAATGGTTATGTGTGATACAAATGTGTATGTGTGTGTATGTGACACTGGGGGTATGAGGGTTGTGTCATCGTATATGACATGAAACATCAGAATACAAGTTTAGCTGATTGAAATGAATACCATATATTGGGTGAAAATGTGCATGTGAATCCGTGCTTTACTTGAAGGGTGAAGCGTTATTGCATTATGAGAAATATGATATGATTATATGTTATATAACTATGGCTTGTGACGTAAGTGTTATCGAATGCATAAACTAAGTTTAGGGCATAACTTTGGGGTTGGTGTATTATTGCATGGAATACAAGGCACGTGAGTAATACACACTATGTTCACATAAGACGAGAGAGTGTATTTTATGTAACTCATAGACCTTATCACACGTAAAGATGATAATCCAAGAAAGCAATTGGGGAGTACAATCATAAAAGTCTAATCGTCCTCAGAAATTGTAGGGGCTGAGGCCTTGATTCATTAAACTATCGGATGCCTCCGATTCTTGTCTTCCTACTGTTTCAGATTCCTTTTATTGCGGTATATTCATACCCTTATTGAGATATTACCTTTTCTTGATTATTCCTACCTCACTCACTGAGCTGTCGAGCTCACCCTCCCACAGATTGATATATTGCAGGTTGCATGGAGGCAGGGGTCAGGATTATGCTGTGCAGGGTTCATTCTGTATATATATCCAACTCTTGTATTTTGGGAACACTTGTGTTTGTAAATGTTATATGTGGGTCGTGGGATAGATTATTCGCCTTGTACATATACATATATGGAGAACCTTGTAGTAGTTTCATTTTATGTTTATAGTTGAGATATCTTGTATGGGGTTGTAGTAATAAGATGTATATTTATCAATATGATGCCCATGTGGAGTTGAAAGTTATGAATTCTGAAAGCCTTTGGAATGCCGTGATAGCAACTCTAGAGTTTATGTTATTTTGTTTCTCCATAAGTAGGCAATGTCAAGCCGAAATACTTTCATGATTGTGTGGATGATTTTGAATAAAGTTATATGATTGGAATGAGAATAAGTAGGCTGATGTTAGCCGAAACATATCATATATGTATTGGATATTACATCCGACCAGTAATTACAAAGGAGGTGCTGCTGAAATTTTTAAGAAATAAAGGGGAATGATTTGATTAATCGGTTTTGTAAGGGGAGATTATGCAAATTGAGGATTTATTAAACTGGGACCGTTACATTACATAATATGTGTTATGTGAGTTAGGGCTTGTCATCCCTTCTTCATGTAATGCATATGTGTAGGGAAGCTACTTAGCGTCTTCCTCTTCATGAATGTATATCGCATATAATCTTTATTGATTGATTTGTTTAACCCCTTCTTGATCTTTTGTTTTTGACAAAAAGGGGGAGAAAAATTTGTTTGATTTGATTTTACTTTGAACCCTTTTGTGATGATTGACAAAAAGGGGAGAAGTATTTGAGTTATATGCATGTTTTCATGCTTAAGGGGAGAAATATTTGTCTTCCTTGTTATTTATGCATATATGTTTTTGTATTGCAAATAGGAGAAAAAGATTTTGATTTATACTTGTTGCATGTTTTATCTCCATACTTGCATACATATTCATGTGCTTCATTTTCATATCTTATTATTATGTCTATGCATGAGTTGGGGAGCCTCTTTGAAGCTTTACTTAATCGATGCATATATAACTCCATGAGTTTTGTCATCATCAAAAAGGGGGAGATTAAGTATTTGAGTTTATATGCATGTTTTCATTGCTTAAGGGGGAGAAGTATTGTCTTCCTTGTTATTTATGCATATATGTTTTTGTATTGCAAATAAGAGAAAAAGATTTTGATTTATGCTTGTTGCATGTTTTATCTCCATACTTGCATACATATTCATGTGCTTCATTTCCATATCTTATTATTTATGTATATGATGAGTTAAGGGGGAGCCTCTTTGAAGCTCTACTTTAATCCATGCATATATAACTCCATGAGTTTTGTCATCATCAAAAGGGGGAGATTGTTGGCCCAAAGGCCTATCACCCTAGTTTTGATGATGATCAACTCATGAAGTTATATTTACTAATGATCTTGTGTTTAATTAGTGACAGATTCATTGTCAAGATCTTAGTAGGTGCATAGCTCAACAAAGGACAAAATATCAAGAT
The DNA here is from genome assembly GCA_038442645.1 of Agave tequilana. NCBI lineage: Eukaryota > Viridiplantae > Streptophyta > Magnoliopsida > Asparagales > Asparagaceae > Agave > Agave tequilana. Next base: position 65,466 of record JAVJIF010020072.1, on the reverse strand, counting down.
TTGGAGCTAGCACGGTGTGATCCAAGGAGCTTTTGGATCGAGCTTGGACCAAGTCAAGAAGATGAGAAGCCTTCAAGTGAAGACTTCAAGAAGATGAAGACTTGTGTCTAGGTATAAGATTTTATTTTTGTTTTAGAGTAAAATATAAAGGATAGAGTAGTTAGTGGATTGCTCAAGTATACCATGCACACACACTCTTGATTTACTTGTCTTTTCATAAAAGAATTTTCAGATTTAGAAAAGACTTTCATTTTGGAAAAACATAGTTTTGGTTTTTGGTATTTCTCATATACATATCTTTAAACCAAAACCAAGTTTAGAGCTTTATGACAAAAACATAGATATTTCATTATGATTGTGTAGTGGATCATATCCATACCACTATGCCTTAAAATGAATTATAATATCTTATTTTGTATTTGAAGATGTTTTGGAAAAACAAAGTTTAGAAAACATATTTTTGGAAAAATATAGTTTTTATCATTAGCCAAATATTTCCATGTTACAAAAATAGTCCAATCTTTATAACATGCCTTGATTTTGTGCAAGCATGTTTGATTATCAAAGTATATTGGTTAAACTATTTTTGTAGATTTTTATGTATTTTATGAGATTTTATTTGAGCCAAAAAGACTAACTTTTTAATCCCAGAAAACTGTTTCAGGCTTCGGATAAGTCGACTTGCCTCATTTATAAGTCGACTAATCCTGGAGTCGGCCGACCGGATCGGTCGACCGACGTGCACAGCTGTGCACGCCTTTGTGCACTGGAGGACGGCCGACGTGCCGGCCGACCGCTCCAGAGAGCAGAGCTCTCTGGAAAGTTCGGCCGACCGCACGGGTCGACCGACAGAGAGTTAGACTCTCAGCTCTAGTGGGTCGGTCGACCCAGGCAGTTGACCGTGGCTCCAACGGTCAGAAATCCGACCGTTGGCGGTCGACCGTACCGGTCGACCGACAGTTCTGACAAAGCCCCAACGGCTAGTTTTTGACAGCCTATATATTGGGGGCTTGTGGACTGTTGTACGCGCCGGAAAAAGAAATAAAGGTGTTCCTGTAAAATTTCCTTGAATCAGATGAAAAATTACAACAAAACTGTTTTCCTTCCAGTTACAAGGGAGGGAGGATGTTGAATCTTGAGTCCTCCTTTATTTAAAGCTGGGTTCTTCAAGTGGCGGTGGAGAGTGAATCTTGTTCTTCGTTGATCGGATGACCGTCGGGATCGTCAGGGATCTTCTCTTTGGCTGGTAGAAGGAGTAACACAGCTCTGTCTACCAAAACTCTCAAAGAGAAGGTAGGCAAAGGGGTAACTCGTACGCAGCGAGCTTGTTGAAGAGTTGAGCTCTCTCTTGCTTCTCTCTCTGTCTGCCTGGGTGTAGTCTGTTGTCTATCTCTGATCTCTCCCTTTTTTTTCTCCTCATAGCGGCGGGGCTATTTATAGAGGCTCCAGGGGTGAACGTGCCCCCTAAAAGTGCTCCACAATGAGGGGCTAACTTCCCCGCTATGTGGGCGGTGACTGGCCCCATAACCAGGGCGGTTATAACCGAGATGCGGGCCTTGGACCCTCGCGCCCTAGTGCTGAGACGCGAGTGTTGAGCCCACGCGCTTGAGTTTGAGACGCGGGTGTTGAGCCCACGCGTCTTGATGTTGAGACGCGGGTGTTGAGCCCACCGCCTTGAGTTTGAGACGCGGGTTTTGGACCCTCGCGCCTTGGTGCTGAGACGCGGGTGTTGAGCCCACGCGCCTTGAGTTTGAGACGCGGTGTGTCGAGCCCACGCGCCTTGAGGTTGAGACGCGGGTTTTGGACCCTCGCGCCTTGAGTTTGAGACGCGGGTTTTGGACCCTCGCGCCTTGATGCCGAGACGCGGGTGTTGAGCCTTCGCGTCTAGAACTTGAAACTCTGCTTTTTAATGGCTTGTCTTTTAGTGATTTTTAGACAGCCTACATAACCCCTCCAAAGTTTTCGATACTCCGCAGTTAACTGGGACGGATTTCGAAATACTTTGGACTCTAGCTGAATTCACCTTTATGACTGGACTGTTAATGTTCCGGGTTTGATCTTATCTGGAGTTGGTCTTCGTGAGTGTACTGTTGAACTCTTTGAGGCCACCAGAGTTGATCGTGTTGAGTGTCTAGATATACAGTCTAAACCTCCCCTATTGCTTTTAGTCTGTCATGGACGCGCTTTAAGCCAGGAGTGGACGATCATCTGCTTGTGCCAGTGTACTGTTGAACTGATTTGCAGAAGTAAGGACTGAACGCCAGTTCTTTTTGAAGAGCAGAGATAGTACTGCTTTAAGACGCGACTTTCATGGGGTGCGTCTTTTGGAAATGAAAACGCGACTGATATTTCTTCAGGCAGACGCGATGCTAGGCCAGATTGGAGGGACGCGAACTTCGGAGAGACGCATCCTTTTGAGTAAGGATGCGACTTTCTGGAAGCATTTATGGCGGTGCTGACGGGGCACGTCCATCGAAGAGACGCGGCCGTCGGGTGCGAATCCGTGCCATGTCATGAGTGCACTGCCAGTTATCCTGGGGGAACCGACGGGACATCACCTTTTGGCGCGCGGACTTCCCAGTTCATTAAATGATCTGTTCCACGCGTCAAGCAATGACTCGCTGTAGAGCTAATCGAGCCACGCGCCGCGTATCTTTGCAAATCTTTATGCCTATAAATGGCAACAGTCAGAGAGATATCCTCTTCTTCTCCGAGCGCATCTGTTAGGGTTTTAGAAAGAGGATCTTTGTTCATCACTTTTCATTTCTCCTTCATTGGACTTTTGATCACCAATGGCACCCAAGGCCAAGCCAACCGCATCATCCTCAAAGGCGGCCGTCGCCGAGGCCCAGAGGGGCGGTTCCTCCGCGCAGGAAGTCCTTTTCCCAGGTATAATGCCGTTTAGGATTAACCTTCACCATTAATGGAAGTTCATGGAACCTCTAAAAAAATCTTTTTTTTTTGGAGGAGAACCGTCAACATAGAATATAAACCGTGTTTGATTCTCAGATGCGGTCTCAGACGCGGTCTTTGAGTTGATAACCAAGGCGCGGCTTTGATGACCCGGTGCCAGTGAGCCCTGCATTTCGGATTCTTCACTTAGAATATTTCTAATTGTGAAGGGTTCGGACGCGGACTTGATCCTTGCGTCCTATGACATCAGGTGCTGATTTTTTATGAATCTGGCACCTGAGCCCAAGTACTTAGAGATTTTTCATAAGTCTTGGTTTTCAAAACACGGGCTTGATCCTGCGGGCCTCACATCTGAACGCGGATTTGCAGGTCTGGACGCGGATTTGCAGGTCTGGACGCGGATTTTGATAATTCATGCGTCCAGTGTCTCTTCTGCGTCTGGACTATAGACACTTAACATTTTTTTTCTTTTCTGATAAGATGTCTGATCAAGTGTCCTTTTCTTTTGCAGTGCCACATTCTTCTGCCCCACTCTCCAAGAAGCGCCACTTTGGGCACGTAGGTGGTGCTGACCGTGATTTAACCTTTGTGCTGCAAAGGACTGTACCTGTGACTGCTGACAGGTCGCAGAAGCGCAAGAAAAGGCTCTCCAATGTTAACATGACAACTTTTCGGGAGCTTATGACTGACGCAGCATTCACAACGGATGCTCGCGTACCGCTGGAGAAGCCTGCCTTCTTCTTTGGAGACCATATCGGCGATGGCGGCTATTCCATGTATGACGGAGATTATAAATGGCTCCGCCAGATAGGGGATAGAAGATTTTTTCTTCCGGACATGGAGAGGATGTACCCGCTGTCTTATCTCCAGCACATGTCCGTCCCTCAGAAGATGAAATGGGACCTTTCCCGATATGTCCCTGAGATTACTCTCGGTGACTTAGGCTCCAAAAGGGTATACCGTCATGATAGTCATGATAGGGCGATTCTCGGCCTGTTCCCCGGGTCGCTCAGGACTGAGCCCCCAGTTGGAGAAACACCAAAACTTGGCATCACTTTCCTCAACGCATTCATGAAAGTGGAGGGTGATTTTCCGGTTGAGTTCCGTTCGCCCGGGTGGGTTCATTCCACCGAGAAGTATTGGTGGGGCAGGATGGTGAGCTTCGTCCTTGCTGACCTTAGGGACTTGTTGGAGCAAACAGATTTGTACCAAGCAGTCAGGGCCGTACAGTACGGTATCCCACCGAGTTCTCAGAACCTCTTTGGGATCCTGGAGCGTTACAATCCTTTGACGGGGACATTCTTCACTCCGGTCGGAGAGATGGGCCTTGCCCTGCACGAGTTGCATGAGGTCTCGGGGCTGGCAACAGGGGACTCTCCCTATGAGGAATATGTCCCAACCACTGAGGAGCTCAACCTTATGAAGAAAGGGTCTCCTCAAGTGTACGAGACTTATTGGGAGGTGTTATGTCACTTCCACATTTGCGGTCAGGTAACCTCTTCGAGGTCGGGAGGAGTCAAGCAGCTGTCTTGGGCCAGCTACTTGTTTAACGGTATCAATAAGAAAGATCATCCGGTAACCCGACTGGCTCCCAGCTCCGACAAGGAGATTGACGACAGGGTTAAGGCTTCTGAAGGCTTCTACACCACGGTTTCGAACGAGGATGTTTTCGAACCTGACATGGTTTTCGAAAGCTTTCATCATCAAGCCCGGATTCCTATCTCCGATCGAGCACTATTGGCGGGCTTCTTAATGCTGTGGTTGAAGCGATGTGTGGTGCCCACGCTGCCACATGAAGTCATTGTTGCTGATGTAGTGTACTCGGCGGTGCTCCTGGCCTACGGCAGTCCCATAGCCCTTCTCCCGGTCATGGCGGCTGGCATTCAAAGCGGGTTGCGGGCGTTAACCCAGGTTTTCTGCGAGGCAGGGAAGGCTGTCGACTCCCATGGCAAGCCGATTGTTGACTCAGAGGGGAAGCCGACGGTGAAGCGCCCCAACCCTCGGGTCGAGCTGCCCTACACGTACTTAATGGCTTGGTACGTGATGCACTGCCCCTCTCTGATGACGCCGGTGCCTTGGAGTGAGGGTTTTGTCCCTTTTGTACAGCGGTTGGAGGGTTCTGACTGGCGTAATACTTACATGTATTAAGTTCGAAAGTGCATTCTGTCTGCTTCGAACTACCAGCTTAACCGCTGCTTCCCCGAGATTCCTGGTGCATCTTTCGGGAAACTATTTATTGACTCCGCAGGCCAAGATGATTTCACTAGGCTGTCAACGGGGATTTTCTGGTGGTTAATTAACATCCGGCCTGGGTATGTGCTTTTCCGGCAAGGGACTTCATGCACGATCGAGCCATATATGCCGAATCGCTTCGCCCGACAGTTCGGCTATGATCAACTCTACGTCGGCAACACCAATGCTCGACTCGCCTTCAGTGGGAACTTGTTCGAAGGTGCTCGGGCTTGGTACTATAGCGTGGCCGGAGGGACGGAAGCAACTTTCCGTCTACCTCTCAAGGAGCCAAAGGGCCGCACAAGCTTCAGCTTCTGTACCTGGTACTTCCAGGTCAACCAGACACCATACTTTGTTCCGGAATATTCATGCATTGAGAATATCAATGCAAATTTCGAAGTAAGGTCGGGGTCCGGTAAACGCTCGCGAGGCGTCGAGCAGTATCTGAAGGCTCTGAGGGAAGTCGGGAGAGGGTCGAGGGAGGAGCCACGAGCAACAAAGGCTCGACAAGCGGTGAGTAAGCGTGCTCGAGGCTTTACTTCCACTGCTGACCCTGTCCCAAAGAAGGTCCGGAGAGACTTGACGGCCGAAGTTTCTCTATCCGAAGACATCCCTGCTGGTGTTGAGGAACCGAGGGAAGAAGAGGCAGATGAAGAGGCTGTCCCCTTAGTCCGTGCCCATAGGTTGCGCAGCAGGGGCTGCAGGAGTTCAGAGGAAGGAGAGCCTGCTGACGAACCGATCGCCGCTGACGAGGCCGAGCAGTTCGAAGTCGACATCATGAGCGGAGGTGATGTTGAGATTCGGGGGTCTCAGCTCAGCCCGGGTTTTCCTTAGCTCACGAAAGGAGAGATGAGGCACAGCAACCGGAGGTCGACATCATCAGTGATGTTGAGATTGCAGGAGTCTCAACTCAGCCCGGGTCTTCCCCTGCTCATGAAAGGAGAGATGAGGCACAGCAACCTGGGTCTCCAAGTGTGTTCATTTCCAGTCCTCGGACAGTTGACCCCAGCCCTACCACTGGGGTAATTGGTGGCAAGGCTCCGGCTACCGAGGCCTCTCGCGTTGAACTGCCGTCTTCCTTATCCGCAGAGGGAAGCGATTTTGAGGATGAGGTCGACTATGGTGACGAACCCGCTCCTCCTGATCCGAGTAAATTCTCACACATCTCGGAGGAGGAAATACATGGGTGCGAGCCGTTGACGGCATCACCACTGGCGGCAGTTATTCCCGCTGAAGGTACTTTTTTCACCTTCTGACTTAATTTCTCTTTTCATTTTGAAGAGGAGGTTTTAACATTCTCCTTTTATGCTGCAGAGTTGGCCGAGGATATTGAGGCTGCAACCTCCTCGCATATCGAGGAGATGGTGCAAGAGTTGACCCAGCCGGAAGGAGTTGAGACTCCAGCCGCCGAGATGCCTCCAGAGAAGGCAACTACTGAAATCGAGGAGACTCCCACTCTGCAGGACGAGGAGGCAACCACTGAAGCCAGGGAGACTTCTACTCTGCAGGATTCGCCCAAGAATTCGACATCTCTGGACCTCCAACTTGGTAAGGAAGTTTTGATGTCTTGGATGTTTCTCTTTTCACCATTGTAGCTAATGTTGAGATAATTTGCAGAGAGAATTGGGGGGGCTCAGGTGGAGAGTCTGACGGTCAGTGCCCCTCCGGAAGGCCACACAGCTCAAGCCTCGGCCGAGGTTTCTGAGGAGGTCGAGCTCACTACTCTGTCATCAGCTGTGGAGGTTCCTGTAGAGGTAGCACCCCCAGAAGCGCTAGTGGCTATTCTTGCTTCTGCCGTACCGGTGGTCAGCCCGACTCTTGCGCGAGAAGAGCCGGCTTACATCCCTCACCCCATGATAGAAAGGGGGTCGGGGAGCACCTCGGGCGATGATACTATGGAGTTCCTGACACGCAAAACGGTGCAGCAGTTCTTTGACTCGATGCGATCATGCATCGATTTCATCCTGTCTGGGGGTAGCTTCTTTGAATTCGCCCGGATGTTTCTCGGAAACTTGGCCGAGAACATCAAGTTGGCCGGAGGCCCTTCACTAGCCCAGGCGTGTCTGCTGGTGGTGGAGCAGCTGGGACAAGACCTGAGAGAGCTTCGATCCCTGGAGGATGCCGGCTCATTCCACGAAGCCCAGGAAACTCTGAATAGGCTCCTTGCTGCTCAAGAGTAGGAGCGAAAGGAGGTGGAGGAGAAGATAACCGATAACACCCGTCTTCTTGAAGGTTTCCAGGCTGATCATCAACGGCTAGCGGTCGAGTCCAAGGAATCTGTCATGATCATACAGGCTGCAAAGCAGGCTATCCTTGACTCTCGGGCTGCTATAGCCAGGGCTGAGGCCATGATTGCTTTTAACGAACAAAGGCTTGCTACCTCTGAAAAGAGGCTAGCGGAGTTAGAGGCTGCCAAGGCGCAAGTTGAAGCAAACCTCTCTGTTCGTTCATCCGAGTTGGAATCCCTCCGAGTACAAGCGCAGGGATTTTTATCTGAGGCGGATCTGCGGGCCCAAGCTCTCATGGAGGCTGAGAAGGCGCGTCAACATAAGATACATCGCCTTAGAGAGCAAATCCGTTCCTTGGCGAACCAGGACTTGTAGCCTTCTCTTTTTTTTTTGTAAAGAAAAGGACACTCTGTTTTACTAAGAGTGTTTGTATTAACTTTTATCAATTTTTTTTGATGTAATAAAAGTCTTTGGAGTTCTTGTTCCATCTTTATTGCCTTGCTGTAGATGAATTCAACTTCTTTTAATGAAACGCGGCGTTAACTCAAGTCTTCTTGATGAGACGCGGCATTGACGCGGCATCAAATCATAGAAAGAGACGCGGTCATCAGTTCATAGGAACTAAGGCAGAACTAAGTCCTTGTGATGAGACGCGGCGTCAATTCACAGAGAGAAACGCGGGTTTAATTAACGCGAATCTGTCCTGCTAATGAAGACGCGGCTCAAGTGGACGCGAAGGACGCAGTTTTTGAGTGTGACTCACTGGTCGCAGTCCTTAAGGATGCAGCGCTGGGTCTTTTGACTAGGTGCAAAAACCCATCACTACCCATGCGGACGCAGCTCCTCTGATGAAGACGCGGTTTGAGCGGACGCGAGGGACGCAGCCTTGCGTATTTTCCGACTAATCCCACAATGGCCTAAGTCTTTTGCTGAGTTAAGTGCTTTCCCTTAAAATGGGCCTCGTTTGCTGAAGGGACGCAACTTTGGGTCACGCGGACATTCCTCTGGAATGCAGGTGGACGTCATTCAGTTTGAAAAGGGGACGCGGATTCTTGGACGCGGCTTTCTCATCTGCGTCTTGATGTAACTTCCCAGGCGTTAAATGCGGCCTGACTTAAAGATTTCATGAGATCTTTCAAGTCTTCACTGATGATTGGAAAACCGGGTCGTCCGTTGTTTCCCGAAGCAGTTGTCCACGCGTTGGTTCCTCATTGGACTCAGGCGTTAATGCCTTTTAATGCAAAACCGGCGCTGGCGGTTTAAGATCAGCGTCTGCGACGCTTCCCGAAGCAACGTTCCACGCGTCAGACTCCTATTGGACTTGACGACGTGCGATCATTAAGGCCGACGGTTTTGATTAATGAACCATTAATGACAGTTATCAGGGGCTGCCTATAAATAAGGCTCACCCTCTTCCTCTTTAACAACCCAAACTTAGATTGTTTTCTTTTGATTTGCTCTGAGAAATTCCGCCTTCTTCAGAGTTTCTAACAGGGGTCTGTCTCCATGGATGAAGGTGACTCTGTGGATGAAGATGACCCAGAACTTTCATGCTTCTGTTTGGTCTCTTCAGGAGAAAGCGTCTCTTTGATCACCTTTCATGTCCACATTCTAATGCAGAGAGTTCAACTCTTGATAGAGGCCTCTGCGGGTATGCCGTCCTGACTTGCCATGATATTTTTAGTCCACCCAGGCTTGCACCTTGGCATCTCTTAAAGAGATATCACCATCTGGATGAAGTCTTAGTTGGTGCATTCCTCTTTTTTTTTTGAATTTGCGCCATCGACTTGAACTTCTCTGGACGCGAGTACAGAAGTCTTTGGCACTTGGCGCTGGCTTTGCTCATGAAGCTCGCATTTTAAGGCCACTGACTTGGATGAATTCCAACTCGGGTTGAAGGTTTCAGACCCGAATCTTGCAACTCATGTTCATTCAATAGGGAGATGGCAATTTTTTTGGCGTCTGAGTCTTTTCGCGCCTGGTGTGTTAGACGCAGATGCAAAAAATTGGACTGCGTTTGAACCCTGCGTGTATCACAGTTTTAACTCGCGTCTGTTTCTGCCACCGCGGAAGTTTTGGCTCACTACGTGGGTCATTCCCGCGTCTGTAGTCTTTGGCAATAACTGCGTCTGTCACTTAGTTTTCTCTGTTGAAGTGTACTAAGTTCCAGATGTTCTGATTCCTTTGTTTATTCCTTGCAGGTAGGCTTGATCATCCTTTTTCACGTTCGCTGGGCCCGTGGGAGAATATATCGGCCAGCGAACTTGTTCGATGTTCGTCCACAAGGGAAGAAATCATAGTCTCCGTCGTCCACAAGGGAAGAAATCACGATCCCTGACGGGGACTTAACCCTCGTCATGATCTCATTGGACGCGATGCACCAGTCATGCTTGCGGGCTGGTCACGGTCACAGTGGGTATGGCGGCGAGGAGGTTACGGTGGATATAGTGGCAGATAGCATCCCCTTCCTCTCTCACCCCAGAAGTGACATCAAGGACACTCCATGTTTGTTGGATGGCCTTCTGGCGAAAGAGATGCTCATGAATGAAGGTTTGCATGGCTTTCTGCTGCCACCGGACCTCAAGAACACCATTACTCTTAGCTTAGTCAGCTAGGGCTCTTTCGATGTTTACGTCATGCACCATAGTGCAATCGGCTCCAATTGTCGCCACAGTTTGGCACTTTTCCAAACATCGTACACTTGGAATCAGATGCGGCTTCAAGGAGTGAGTACGGCCTCTGAGAGAGAGAAAGGGACTTCTTTGTACTCCTTAATTGTAACACTCAATCTTATTGTATTAGAGAGCGTTTTGTATCACTTTCATATGCCTGGATATAAATAAAAGTGACATTTTTCTTTCTGCCTCTTTCTATTGTCTTGAACCTTTTGTCTTCAGTTAGACGCATAGAAGCAGAAGATCTTTGACTTCGTCAAAATTTTGTAGGGAAAGATCCTATTTCAGGAACTTTCACAATACTGTCAGAGGTGTAATATTAACTTCACAGAGATGAAATAATGTTTGGTGGACCAGCCACTTTATAAGAAAAGTGACAGGTGGAACACGTACCCCCAGGGAAGGTGAACTTTTATCAAGGGTTTGGGATCAACTTGATTAAGTTCAGCCGGGGAGTTAATGGAAACACTGTCAATGGTGTAGTGTTAACCTAACAATGTTTTTAGGTAGACTTGTTATTCTATTGAAGAGAATAACAAGTAAGACTAGACTCATGGGAATCTAGGGAAGTCTTTACCGTTAGAGGTGTGATATTACTTAACAGGTTGAAAGTAGTCTCGTCAGAAGTGTGATGTTAACTTGACAAGGATGTGAGTCAGAAGTGTAATATTAACTTGACTCAAAAGTATTTCAGTTTTGTTTTGGGAAAACTGAGAGTGTCACTGACATAGGTGTGATGTTTAACTTGACAGTGAGGGTAATGCTAGAGGTGTAATGTGGAACTTAGCATTGGTCATCTCGGCTTGGATAAGGAAGTCGAGGGAAAGTCATGGCCATAGGTGTATTGTTGAACTTAGCAATGACTTAGATGCTAGAGGTGTACTGTTAACTTAGCATCATTCGTTTCAGCTTCAATACGGAAGTCTGAAGGAAAGTGACTGTTAGAGGTGTAATATTAACTTGACAGAAGCTTGGTGTATTGTTTAGAAGTATAATGTTAACTTAAACAGTAATTTTGTCAGAGGTGTGATATTAACTTGACAGAAACTTGATTTGCGATATGAGCAATTTGAGGACCTGTCATTCTATTGATAAGAATGGACATGTGGAGTTTGAAGTGCCAGAGGTATAGTGTTAACTTGGCAACAACTGTATCTTGTAGGCCTACCATTCTGTGGATGAGAATTGGCAAGGGATTTTGGAGGGGAGAGTGGAGTTGAGTCCACTTAGGATTTTTAGCAAACCCTCAGCTATCAACGAGTTTGATATGCCTTTACCAACTACCGTTTGAGTTGGGCTAGCCATGCTATTCCCCTCAGCATGATGAGTTATCGAAGACTTATGTTGGGCTTAGAAGCCAACATTTTCCTCTATCCTTAGCCGTCGGAGGTGTTGGATATTAATGAAGAAACTCTTCTTGTTTTGATCAGAGGTGTAATTTTGAACTTGATCAGCGAAAGAATACCATTTAAGGATAGTATTTCTTCAAGAACCTGCCATTGATAGGCATCATGAGTGTATCGCCATTCGAGATTATGAGGCGATATGATCCATTCGAGTAGACTGACTCTACCACAAACGGTCCTTCCCATTTGGGTTGGGATTTTTCTTTTGTCTTGTGCGTCATCACCATGGGTCTTCTGACGGCTAAGACAAGATCGCCTTTCCTGAAAGTCCGCACCTTAACTTTCTTGTTGAAGGCTTGGTAATTCGAGCTTGGTAAAGCTCGATTTGTTGTTGGGCCTACAAACGCTTATCGTCTAAGGCCTCCAATTCCTGGAGTCGCTGTCGATGCTTCTCCTCGGTTGTCATCTCCGCTGTCAAGGCGACGCGTAGAGATGGAATTTGGATTTCCAGTGGAAGTACGGCTTCACATCCATATACCAAAGAAAATGGCGTGGCTTTAGTTGGGGTTCGCACAGTTGTGCGATAGGCCCATAAGCATTCACCTAGCTTATCGTCTCAGTCTCGTTGACTTTTCGAGACGAACTTCTTGAGAAGCTTGCCAATAGTCTTGTTGAAAGCTTCTGTGAGGCCGTTAGCGGTAGGATAGTAGCCGTCGAGGACACACTTTGGATTCTGAACTTAGCGCAGAATCTCTGAAACGCCTGGCTGATGAACTGGGGTCCATTGTCATGGACAATTCGCCGAGGTACACCGAAACGATAAATAACGTGATGTTCACGAACTTGATCACGTTAGACGATTTTACCTCCTTTAGAGGAATAGCTTCGGCCCATTTAGAGAAATAATCGGTTATTGCCAAAACAAACCGATGTCCCTTTGATGATGGTGGGCTGATAGGACCAACCACATCCATCCCCCACATTTCAAATGGCCAGGTAGAGGTCGTGGAGTGGAGGTACCCTGGTGCTTGATGGATGAAATCGTCGTGCACTTGGCAGGCGTGACATCTTTTGGCATAAGTGATGGCATCGGCAATCATCTTGGGCCAGTAGTAACCCAATCTTTGGAGTCGATGTGCCAGTTTTGGGCCAGGTTGATGGGCTCCACACATACCATCGTGGGCTTCTTTCAATACCTCTTAGGCCTCCTTTGGTGAGAGGCACCGGAGCAAGACTCCTTCATGCGATCGACGAAACAATGTTCGTGTAATCGCATTGTAGTAAAATTTAGGGGCTTTCCTTCGAATGGCAGCCGCTTCCTTGGCATCCTCAGGCAGGATGCCATACAAGACATAGTCGATATAGGGGAATCGCCAGTCTTAAGCTCTGGCCCGGTTGACAATTCCAGCGCTTCTTTGCCTTGATACTCTCCCTTTGACTCCTGATAGTCTTCGAGGGCAGTTCTCGGGCAATACAGGTCGTGGCTGTAGACGAATACCTTCTCCATTGCTCCATCTGGAAGAGCTAAGGAGGCCGCGAGGGACGCCAGTGCATCTGCATCCGCATTTTGCCTGCGCGGTACATGATCGATGTAGAAGTTTGTGAATCTCTCGGCCATGTGGATAGCTGCGTTGTAGTAGGGTACTAGGTCCTCATGTCTGACTTCGTACTCCCCGCGAACTTGGCTAACAATGAGTTTGGAGTCACCGTATGCCTCGAGATTTTTAACGCCAATCTCATCGGCGAGCTGCATCCCAATCAAAAGAGCGTTGTATTCTGCTACATTATTGGAGCAAGGCTCAGTTAGCGAGACAGCTCGAGGAATCACATAGTTCTGTGGTGAGATGAGTACTACTCCTACTCCCGCTACGATGTGTCCTTTTGGGCTTGTTCTGGATGCACCGTCAAAGAAGAGTTGCCACACTTGACTTTCGAACGATGTCTGAGTTAGGCAGGTTTCAGCGACCTCATCTGGGAGATCGTCGTAAAGTTTGGTTGCCCTCGGATCTGGATGCTCAGCCAGAAAATCCGCCACCGCTTGTCCTTTAATGGCCTTCTGTGGTAAAAAGTGCATTTCATATTGAGATAACAACATGGCCCATTTTGCCAGTCGGCCATTTAGCGATGAAGGTTTTGTCATGAGTAACCTCAAGGGGTTGACTTTTGATATGACATTTATGGTTTGGCCCGCCAGGTAGTATCGCATTTTCTGAATGGCGAACACCAGTGCCAAACATTCCTTCTCGATCGGGATGTACCGATGTTTGGCTCCGATCATTGTTCTACTCAGATAGTAGATCGCTTGCTCACATCCATGGTCATCATGCTGAGCTAGTAGAGCTCCCAAAGAATGATCCATTGCCCGGACGTATACCAGGAAAGGTTTTCCGGATATCGGAGCTGCAAGGACTGGTGGTTGGGTGAGGTATTGCTTGATTTTCTCAAATGCTTGTTGACAAGCGTCGTCTCAAATGAACGAGACACCCTTCTTCATTAGCTTAGTGAAGGGTTGGCATCTTCCGGAGAGGTTTGAGATGAACCTACGGATGTACGCCAATCGTCCCTGAGTTCCTTGAGATTTCTCGGAGGTTGCATCTCCTGGATAGCGCGAACCTTTTCCGGGTCCAGATGAATTCCCGTGGAGGTTACAACAAATCCTAGGAATTTGCCACTAGCCACCCCCAGGAAAGATTTGGTTGGGTTCATCTTCAACTGATGAGCTCGCATGATGTCAAAAATCACCTTCAGGTCAGCTATGTGATCACCCTTAGCACGACTTTTCACTGCAATATCATCAACATAACATTCCACCGTTTTGCGTATTTGCCGCTGGAAAATGGCGTTCATAGCCCTTTGATATGTTGCCCCCGCATTCTTCAGTCCGAAGGGCATGACGGTATAGCAGTAGACCCCCAATGGTGTCCTGAAGGAGGTGTGCTTTTCGTCGTCAGAATTTGATTGTATCCTGAGAATCCATCCATGAAGGACATTCGTTCGAATCCACAAGTATTGTCAATCATGACATCTGTGATAGGCAGTGGGAATTCGTCTTTGGGGCAAGCCTCGTTTAGATCACGGAAGTCGATGCAGATCCGGATCTTCCCGTTCTTCTTGGCAACTGGGACAATGTTGGCTACCCAGTCGGGATGTTATTCTTCCCTGATGAAGCCAGAATCAATAAGTTTTCTGACTTCTGATTGAATTGCCTCCATTATCTCTGGACGGAACCGTCGCTGCTGTTGTTTGACAGGTTTTGCGTCCAGATTGATGTTGAGGCGGTGCATAGCCGCTTGAGGATCAAGTCCAGGCATTTCCTCGTAATTCCAGGCGAAGACGTCTATATACTCTTGTACAAGAGATATTAGATCCTTCTTCTCCGAAGGTGACAGGCTGTCACCTATGAAGATGGGCTTAGGATTGGCCTCATCTCCTAGATTGACTTGAACAACCTTGTCTTCTGTGGGTGGCTCGCGCTGTTCAAAGCGGGTATCCCAAAGAGTATTTAAATGTTTGACCAAGGATCTTATCAGATTGGATCATTTCTTCATCTCCGTCTTCCAGGTGGCTTGTTGAAACCATGTTCACTGAAAGTTCTCTGAAGATGTTGCCGACACTGACATCCGACTCCCACGATGACGTGCCTGAAGAGTAATTATGACCTGATGGCCCTCCAGAATCAGAGGCTGATGGGATCGGAGTCGATACATAGCCCAACCCCGGCGCGTCCGATGATAATAATCGGGGGCTTTCCCTTTCGGCACAAAGGATCGAAGTAGCGTTCTCCTTTCTGTTGGTTAGATCGTACCCCATGCACTTCATCATTTTGAGTGCTTTTGGTTCATAATGACCGAACTGAGGGGATTCCTCCTCGCCTTTCGATTCTTCGCGGGGCGTTGGTTCAGGCGAGATTCGCCCAAAAAGAATTGATTTTGGCCTTTCCGTCTGGCTGGAACCATAAATATAGATTCTTGCGCATTACCATTATCTTGGTATGTCCCGAAGGATGATTTTACTGGTACATGCAACGATGTCAAAGCATCCATTGCCGACCAGAGGTCATCATCTACATCAGTGCTAGTATCTGACGGTATTGAATCAGAAGCAAACACAGAAAAATACCTAAATCTAATTCTTCATTAATGTACCAACCGCCTACATCGTCGGTGTTATTATCAACATCGAGCTTATCAATGCTCTTTACAGGTGGATCTAGCTCCCACACACACTCATCTTCCTCCAGCTCAGTATCGGCTTCATTGCCAGAGTCTGGTTCTTTCGGTTGCGGGACTTCATCCGTCTCCCCGGGATCTTGGTACAGTAAGGAGTCTGTGAAATAATTCTCGACCCCTTTGAATGGATGCCTTTTGGCAACCAACGTCTGCACCTTTCCATTCTCGTCAATGTATTTCATGACTTGATGGAGAGTAGAGGGAACGATGGAGTTGCGGTGAATCCACGGCCGTCCCAGCAATAGGTTGTAGGAAGTGTCGGCATCAATGATGTAGCATGTCACTTCCGACTTTAAACTTCCAATCTGGCATTTGAGCTTAATCTTCCCCATCGGACGGGTCCTGTTGGCATTGAACCCATAGATAGTTGTCTGGGTAGGGCTCAAACGATGAGTAGGAATGCCCAGATGTTGCATGACCCGGCGAGGCATGATGCTCAACGCGGACCCTGGATCTACCTGAATGCGGTTCACTTCAGATGATCCAATATACCCTGTGAAGTATAGGGGTCGATCATGCTTCCCTTTAACCTGCATATCCTCTGCCGTGAAGGTGATGCAGGGGGCATTCTGGGAGGTGTGGAGAAAATTCTCTACATCTTCCTCCTTTGGCACCTGGGTCATGAAGACCTCAGCGTTTGCCAGAGCCTCTTGTAGAGCTTCTCTGGTTGACTTTGACAGCCTAAGAAGCTCACACAAGGTAATCCGTGCCGGGATGTTGGCCAATTGAGCCAGGACATCAAAGCGGTAAGGCGCCGTAGATCCTTCCGCGATGCCCTTTTGAAGGGCTCGAGAAAATCGAATCTCCTTCTGTTTCTCCACTGGTTGTTTTGTGGAGGGCTTGGTTGGCTCTGCAGCTGGTTGTGGAGGGGTTGCCGCCGTTTCGACATACTGCTTCAAGTAGGGCTGTCCTGAGCGGGTTTCTGCCACTAGCCGACCGGGTTCTGCGGCCAGAACTATTGTCTCCTCTTCCGAGTCGGCTAGCGAAGGAACATCGGTATCCGTTTCTCGAGAAGAGGCACACACCACATTGCAGGATGACGCCTTTGCCTTGCCCTTGGACTTCTTATTAGTTACAGTAGTCCATTGCTGGGCGTCAACAAGGTCAGGGTGGACCCACATGATTTCCCCTCGAGGCGTAGGAATGGGTACTAGGCCCTTCTCTTGTTGCTGGTGAGGATCCGTGTTGACCACTCTTAGCTCTCCTTTCGGAACAGGGACCACCCCCGAAGGCGTTGGGGGTTGTCTTCCGAACTGGAGAACTGACGTCATGTTAGCCGTCACCTTCTTCTGCTCTGGTCGGAGCTTTAACACCTCCGCGTCAATCAGAGCTTGAAGGATGTCCTTGAAGACATAGCAGCTTTTGGTAGGATGCCCCAGCATCCTGTGGTACAAGCAATAGGTGGGATTGTCGGTTTTACCGACTTCTCCAGGGCGCCTGGCTTTAGGGAGCTTCAGTCTATTGCTCTTGTTGAGTAGCTTAAAGAGCGAATCGACATGTTCCTCCTTGAAAGAATACTGCTTGTTGGCGCGTGGCTGGCTCGAAGAGCCACTCGCCTTGACCGGTTGAGGTTTGGAGGGAGATTTGGTCTCCGTTGTCAAATTATCCTTTCGCTTTGTCTGGAGGGATGTGAACTGGCGCACGCCTGGTTGACCTCTCTGCCCGTGGCTTCCCTTCTCCTGCCCTGACGCGGGCGACAATCTCCTCAGCCTGTTCACCTTGTTGGACCAGCTGCTTCTAGGTGCGGCTTTCAGCAACTCCTATTTGAGCAAGGAGTGAGGTTTGGAGATTGTGGCAGCATGTTTCCACCAGGGTGACCTGGGTCATGCCGCTCGGACATCGGAGTGCCACATTCCGAAATCTTTTCATGAAAGATTTGACGGACTCTCCCTTTCGCTGTTTGGTAGCCAAAAGGGTGGGCATCGTGACTTCCGAGTCGTCTTCGAAGAAGCGCGTTAGGAATAGCTTCTCCAAATCGCCCCAGTTCTTGATGGAGCCCTCCGGGAGTTTCATAAACCATTCGAAGGCGAGCCCTTTCAGGGTGCCAATGAATAGTCGTGCCAAGATGGCATCGTTGTCTACTACATTCCCTGTTTGGGATTTATAGTAGTAGATGTGTTGGTTGGGTGACCCTTTCCCATCGAATGCTTGAAGGGTTGGAGCCTTGAACTTGGACGGGTATGGAACCAAGTCCCATTCAGCAGGATAGGGCCGGACCACTCCAGCTTCTTGGAGGCCTTTACGGTTGGTAAGGGCCTCGAGGCGTTGCTCCAATTGACTCATTCTTTTAGCATGAGCCTTTCCCTGGTCTTGGTCGCCCTTTACTTGCGACGAGGATTTAGATGAACTAGAAGTAGATCGCGGCCTCTCCTCAGAAGGTTCGGAAGATGAGCTTTCTCCTTTTTTCCCTTTGCCCTTCGTCTTTTTAGGAGGAGATTTCCTCCTGTCTTCGAGCAACTGTGCAAGCATCTGCTTGAGGGAGTCGATAGATTCCTGCTGAGAAAGAATCATATCCATTTGTGCCTTCTGGATTTGTTCTAAACGTCTAGCCGTTTCCTCAGGAGTGCCTATCATGTAGGCGGAGGCCTCCTTCTCAACGGAAGAGTTTGAAGCCCGTGATTCCGCTACGGCGGAGTGAGAATCATTCACTTTAATGCCATGGGCTAAGGCATTATAATCAATCGGGGGAATGGCCCCAGTCCGGGTGCGAGTGTATTTATACACCCCTTCCGGTTCAGAGTCAGACTCATCCGAGCTGACTGCAGGTTGTTTTCCTTTGCTCCTGCTCGTCATATTCGCAGTGAGCTCCTGGTACTCAATGTCAGAAAAGGTTCTCCTTCTGTGGGAGCGCCTTCTTTTGGCTGACGAGGGAATCAGGGTCAGCTGTCTAACTAAAGACTGCTGGTGCACACCTGAACCACAATGGCACTCGGAGAGCATAGGATGAGCCGTTGGCAGCAACATGATGAAGTGACCTGATTGGCACTTCTTTTCTTCGTCAAGTAATCCCTCAGATCCACGGGAGGGGGATCGAAGAGATTAACCTCGCAACGCCGAAGACGGGAGGCATCCATATGCTGTACAGCATGGACGCGGGCTTCAGGGACGTGGTTCTCGCGTCGTGGCTGTATAACGTGCGTCTGGCGTCTCTTTTGTGATGAGACGCGATTCTCGCGTTGCTGCTTGGTGTGTCGGGGCAGAAACGTTTGAGAGAGGATGGGCTGCTGGGCCCCACGCCTATGGGCGCGTGCCTCTCGCGCTTGACGAGGCGCAGAGGCTTCACCTTGGCGTTTGGTGAATTGGTCTTCAAAGGATCTAGCTTGAGGAGTCTCGCGTTTGGGCCGCCAAATGCGGACTTCACGTGCTGAACGTGGCGCGGGCAAGGCGCCAGATTGTACGTCGCGTCCAGCCTTAGTCAGACAACCAGAGGTTCCAACTTGTAGCTGACGCGCACGTCTCCTCTGTCGACGCTCAGCATTTCGGTTGTGTCGTGGAGGTGGAGAGTGACCAACGACGACCTGATGCTGGACACCAGAGATTTTGACCACGCGGGTCTCTTGAGAGACGCTGACGCGTGTGTTCTGCATGGCGCGGTTGGTCGCAACGGCAGTTGTGCCTGGGACCACGCGGGCCTCCTGAGAGACGTTGGCGCGTGTATCCTGCTTGGCACAGTTGGCTGCGACACCCTTTGCAGCAGCGGCGCCCGAGAGAGCCTCAGATCGGACTTCGGGGCCATTCCCAGTTGAGACCCTGCGGCAGACGCGGGTCTTTGGGCTCTTGGAGCCGGAAGAGAGAAACTCTTCATACTTTGCCTGGTCGAACTCGACAACAAGCGATTCGACCATCTTCCCTTTATGGAGGACGTCACCTTGCGCCACGATTTGTTCGTCAGTGACAAATGTAGTCCCCAGCAGAGTCGCCATCTCTTGTACGCGCCGGAAAAAGAAATAAAGGTGTTCGCTGTAAAATTTCCTTGAATCAGATGAAAAATTACAACAAAACTGTTTTCCTTCCAGTTACAAGGGAGGGAGGATGTTAAATCTTGAATCCTCCCTTTGTTTAAAGCTGGGTTCTTCAAGTGGCGGTGGAGAGTGAATCTTGTTCTCCATTGACCGGATGACCGTCGGGATCGTCAGGGATCTTTCTTTGGCTGGTAGAAGGAGTAACACAGCTCTGTCTACCAAAACTCTCAAAGAGAAGGTAGGCAAAGGGGCAACTCGTACGCAGCGAGCTTGTTGAAGAGTTGAGCTCTCTCTTGCTTCTCTCTCTGTCTGCCTGGGTGTAGTCTGTTGTCTATCTCTGATCTCTCCCTTTTTTTTCTCCTCATAGCGGCGAGGCTATTTATAGAGGCTCCAGGGGTGAACGTGCCCCCTAAAAGTACTCCACAATGAGGGGCTAACTTCCCCGCTATGTGGGCGGTGACTGGCCCCATAACCAGGGCGGTTATAACCGAGACGCGGGCCTTGGACCCTCGCGCCCTGGTGCTGAGATGTGGGTGTTGAGCCCACGCGCCTTGAGTTTGAGACGCGGGTGTTGAGCCCACGCGTCTTGATGTTGAGACGCGGGTGTTGAGCCCACGCGCCTTGAGTTTGAGACGCGGGTTTTGGACCCTCGCGCCTTGGTACTGAGACGCGGGTGTTGAGCCCACGCGTCTTGAGTTTGAGACGCGGGTGTCGAGCCCACGCGCCTTGAGGTTAAGACGCGGGTTTTGGACCCTCGCGCCTTGAGTTTGAGACGCGGGTTTTGGACCCTCGCGCCTTGGTGCCGAGACGCGGGTGTTGAGCCTTCGCGTCTAGAACTTGAAACTCTGCTTTTTAATGGCTTGTCTTTTAGTGATTTTTAGATAGCCTACAACTGTTTTGCAAGAAGATTTTAGGAGAGCTTTGAGCCAGTTTTTCCCATTCTTTTAAAAGGGTTTTTCTCCACAAATTTGAGTGCAAATATTTCCTATCTAAAGGGAAGATTTTATCAAGAGTGTTAAAGTGATTCTTTGAGTTTTCCTCTACCACTCTCATCCTTATTTTCTCACACCACACTTGAGCTATCCATTAATTATTCGTCCTATAGGCGTGTTGTAGTGAGATTGTTTTTAGGTGATCAAAGTGTTGTGATCACCAAAGACTTCATTTGTTACTTTGAGGAGGCAGACGTGCGTGTCCGTGTTGTTTTGAGTTCGAGTGCGGACTCGGTTGTATCGAGGTGCGGCCTCGGCGAGCTAGTGAGCTTGCGGTGTGTACGGGACTAGGGAGTCCGAGGGCTTGTAGGTGTTGCGGCACCGAGGAGAGATCCATTGGGATCTTGCATAGTGGAAATCCTTCGTGTGTCGAAGGCGAGGATGTAGAGCAAGTGTGCTCGAACCTCGAAACAAACCCTTTGTGTTTGCGATTGTTCTCTCTCTCTCTCTTTGTCTCTTATTTATATCTTGCATTACTTTATTGTGTTCATCTTTACTTGCATGATATACTTGTGTGCATAATTGATATATACTTGCTTGGGTTGTTTGCTAACACTTGTATTTAACCAAGAGAGCCAACGCGGCACCTCAACCCATTCAAGGGGAATCTAGAGGAGTTTGTTCAGAGCCCTTCACGGGAAATTCGGCAACACTCTTGTGTTATACATAGTGTTTAGTGTAAAAGTTTTAATTAGGTCATAATTGTTTTTAACTTTCGCATTATTTGCATCATTTGGCATTAAATGACCATTAGATTAGCCATCACCTATTCACCCCCCTTCTAGGTGAACCTTCAAATTCTTGAGCAATGTTGTCCCTTCTTTAATTGAATCAAATTCTTAAAAGACTTATGGGTGAGATCAAGTTTATAAACCCTCCTAATCATTAATGTAGATTGAGACTCTTGAAGCTTCTCATACTTGTAAGGGTTGAGTCTCTTGTCATTCTTACTTAAAAACTATAAAACCAAATCAAAATATGATTTTTGTGATGTTAGTGAGATAAAAAGAAAATTTTTGATATGGGTTAAACTATGGAGTTGGAGGTGGTTTAAAGAGAGGATAATGATAAATTAAATGGCATTAGAATTATGAATGTTCTTATGAAATTGCTCATGATCAAAATTTTAAATACTTAAGTTCATAACTTACTTATGTCCCATTTAGATGAAGAGGTTAAAGGTAAAGTTGAGAAATCCTTAATCCGAAGCACTTTTGAAATAATAACTCAGAACTGTTAAAGTCTGTTCAGATCTGAAACCTGAAACTTGGGGTTTATTTTGTAAGGATATTTAAAATAAAATAGGTCATGTAATATACCGTTGGAAAGAAAATCGAGTATACTTTCCAACTGCTCTTGCGGTGTCCTAATCAAAGGTCTGTGCTGGGAATTATCGCTGAAACATGACAAACTATTCGAAGGTACCGAGTTGCGAAATTTTAAATGTCTAAAAGATTTTCTGTTTATTAGGGTTGTTCATGCGAATTAAGCTGATCATGTAATATATCGTTAGAAATATCAGTAAGTCTAAATTTTAATGAGAATCTCTGTGTCTTATTCTTATATCAAAATAGGAGTTACGATAAACATCTTCGATTGTTAGGGAGGTCAGATCCGATGAAATTACATTTAGGTGGGATCTATATGAAATTTATTAGATTTTATATATAGGCATGCTGTGCTGAGTTTAGAACTAAACACATTTCTTTTAGTAGCGCATGTTATGAACGCGGGTATATCATACCTATTTATTAAAGTATTGTCCCTTTATAATAATGTCTCATTAACGATGTTGCATACACACTCGGTGTGTTGACAATTATCCTCAGACTTAAATTTGATTTTGCCTTACTGATAATAGAGAATTATTGTGTTATGGACTCTAAAAAAACATATTTCACCCTAACACATAATCCCTTTTGTGGCCTAGTAAACTGGACTATAAATAGAATATTTATTGGCATAAAGTCAGTGGAAATTTTTGAAACGTCAGAAGTTTCTTTTGCATACTATACTTCTATCAATTTTAACTAAGACAGGTTAATAGTCAACACTAAATTATGCTGACGGTAGACTGATAGATGAGTGAACATGAAATTTATGATGAAAGGTGTATACTATGTAACTAATAAGATATGCATGAGCATTAGTTGAAAAGAAAGATTTTCTTGGTGTGATGTTAAAATTTGTAAAATCAGAATAATAGGATAGGTAGTATCAAGATCGGTATTGGTGAAAATCCAAACAGTTTCAACTCAATTCATGAATGAGTGATAATAGTTGTTAGAGATATATATAATCTTGGTTGCGGCCACACTAGTTACATCGTATCAAAAGAATTTAAGTAATAACGGATTGTTAGGCCTTATTAAATTGTACGTTAAATTAAGAAAGTTGTATTCCAATTAACAAGCATGTATGAGACTTTCTCTTCTCCTTATGTTCTTAACTTACCTATCCGTATAGCCAGAATCTTTGAGCAAGTAATACTTTTGAATACAGATAGTGTATGCCTCATAATGTAACTAAATTTAAGATATACTTGAAATGATTACTTTCAATCATATGTATTACATCTTATCAATTCTTATTAAGTCCCCTTTCTTTTATTGAGTCTAATGTCTTGCAATACGTCATGAGTTAAACAGTAATTGTGACGTTTCAAATTATTTTAATTAAAAGGGATAAACTGATTATCTGAGATGATGACCAAATTAAGTGGGTGTAACAATGGATGTTTAGAAATCCCGTAAAAGAAAAATTTGAAAGTGAGAAACATGGGTATTCGACATATATACATATGTTCCTATCTATGATTGTTATGTATATGTAAAACCTTGTGAACATGGTCATTCTTCTATTCAAATCTATTTAGAGTATCACATAGAAAGTACCCATATTATATATGCACATATACATGCTATAAGGAAGAGAGATAGTTTTACCACCTTATTGTTAAGAGAGTGTCTATTGCTGTAAATTGGTACTTATACTAAACGTGGATAATCTTGGGGGTATTAGACACTGAACCAATATTTAATTCATATTCACCATGAAAGGGACGGTAAGGCAGGCATAGAATTGAACACATCTTTTGTAATAAGTGTTGAATTTAATATAGAATTTTGGAATATGGTGTATAAGGGCATTGGCATGCACATTATTGAATAGAAACCATTATGATTGATATGAATATGATGGGTGTAGATCACTTGATTTATGTACATAATATACATGGATGACATGTTTTGATCAAGCAATTTGTGTGAATATTCCTGTAAGAATACAATCTAACGGGTAAACACTAATTGAGAGTATGATATCTTTTATATATGAAATGATGTGCATGATATATGAATCTTATGGAATTGAATGTGCTGATATTGTGCGTATTATATTTATATATTGTGTTACAGCCCGTATTGCACTGGCGGAGTGCGAAGACGGTGCTATATACATATATCTGAAGGAAGGGATCCGTATTGCACGGGCGGAGTGCGAAGACGGTGCTGTATACATATATCTAGAGGAAGGGACCGGTATGGCACTAGAGGAGGGGGAAGACGGGGTATATATCATATATTGGGAGGAAAGGACCCGTATTGCACGGGCGGAGTATGAAGACGGTGCTATGATATACATATATTTGCATCTTTATAAAAGATTGAGAATGAATGGCTATGTGTGATATATATATGTGTGTGACACTAGGGTATGTTGGATGTGTTATCGTATATGATAATGAAAATATTAGAATACAGATTTAACTGATTGAAATGAAATACTGTTATATTGTGTGAAAGTGTACAGTTTAATTCATGCATTACTTGAAGTGTGATGCGATATTGTATTATGAGAAGTATGATATGATTATATGTTATACAAGTATGGCTTGTGATGTATGTACTATCTGAATGCATAAACTAGGTTTATGGCATAACTATAGTGGTTGGTGTATTATAGCGTGAAATATGAGACAAGTGAGTAACACACACTATGTACACATAAGACGAGTTTAAATAATTGAACAAAAATTTGTTTTATGTAACTCATAAATCTTATTACACGGAAAGATGAAAATCCAAGAAAGAAATTGGGAAGTACGATCATAAGAGTCTAATCGTCCCTAGAGATTTTAGAGACCGGGGTCTTGATTATTAAACCATGGGATGCCTCTGATTCTTTGTCTTCTTACTGTTTCAGATTTCTCTTATTACTTGAATATTCATACTTCTCATTGATATATTATCATTTCCTGATTTATTTCTACTCTACTCACTGAGCTGTTGAGCTCACTCCCCCACAGACTGGTATATTGCAGGTTACTTTGAGGCAGGGGTCGGGTTTATGTTGTACGGAGTTCATTCTGAATCAATCCAATTTTTGTACTTCTGGAACAATTGTGCTTGTTAATGATACATGTGGGTCATGGGATAGATGGTTAATCTTGTATATATATATATGTAGAGAACCGTTGTAGTAGTTTCATTTCAAGTTGACATTTGAGATATCTTTTATTGGGTTGTGATAACAAGAAGTGTATATCAATATGATGATCATGAGAAGTTAGAATTTATCATTTCTGAATTTCTATGAATGCCGAGAGGGATGCTCTAGAGCTTATGTTGTTATGTTTCTCCATAAGTAAGCGATGTCAAGTTGAAACATCTTCATGATTGTCTGGATGATTTTGAGTTCAGCTATATGATTGGATTGAGAAATTAGTAGGGTGATGTTAGCCGAAATTATCATATTTGTATTAGATATCATATCTGACCAGTAATTACAAGAGAGGTGCTGCTGAAATTTTAAGAAAATTGGAAATGATTATTATAATCGGTCGGTTTAAGCAAATGTTATGTAAATTGAGGATTTTAGAATAGTGGGACCATTACACGTAGAGCTGGGTGCTCGAACCTCGAAACATATCTTTGTGTTTGCGTTTGATCCACTATCTCTAACTCTCTCTCTTTTATATTGTGCCTTGCCTCATTTCATATTGTTCACATCATTTATATGCTTGGATTTGTTTCTGTGCCTCACTTGTGTTCAACCAAGAGAGCTTCATATAGCACCTCGACTCTTATTTAGAGGAATTTAGAGGAGATTGTCCAGAGCCCTTCACCGGAAATTTGGCTACACTCATTGGTTACACTAAGTATGTTGTAATTAGTTTTTTTTTTAATTCCGCATTATTTGTCATTAGATTAGCCTTACACATATTCACCCCCCCCAGATGTACTTTCAATCTTTTCGCGTACTTGTAAATTAGCTGGAGCTATCTCGCCTGCTATCTCATCTGCCTCTTTCTTGTTGTTTGCAGTAGCAACACTACATAATCATGGCATCGCAATGTGTGTGGTGTCCCACGGTTCCTGATCCAAGCCCCAAACTACTTCAATTGATCTTCTCAAATCCTAATTTGAGAAAATTATCTCAATTTGTCCTTCCCCAAATCCCTTCCTCCAAATTTGCCTTTTTTTTAAAACTTTTTACAAGGCGTTTTCACTCCACAGACGCATCAAGAGATGTAAATACCCCAAGGGTATAATCGCCTTTGCACATAAAACATTACTGTTCGCTGGGTATAAAAGTAAAAAATAAACTAAGAGATATATTCATGAAAAAAAAAAATTCGAGACATTTTCTTGCAAGGACCCACAAAGTACAGTGTGTGTTGGTGCAATTTTCCAACTTTGCAGTGTTGCTCGGTGTCTTTTCCAAGTGTTTTCTCATGACTTCCCTTCTGTCGCCCCTTTTCTTTCTCACAAGTCGGTTTCAGCCACCATCATTCAATCTAAGATAAGAACTAGAGCAAAAGGATTAATCAACTCATCACAAGTCACATTTTTGAGCTTACAATTAATAATATAAGTAATTACTGCAATTAACATGTTAAAATGGAGTACAAACAAGATTGCAACATACAAAGCAGCACCTTAGGCCTCCATTAATTTGCATCAATTACAAGATCAAATTACACCAACCCCCCCATCTCTAGAGACTTTGTTAGCTGGGGAAGACTCCATACAGAGAGGACATTAATTTCTTTAACAAGGACTAATCACATGGACCTAATATAATTAAGGGTGGTAATTAGTAATTACAGTTACAATCATTACACCCAAATAAGCCCCCATACCCATACTCCGTAATGTAGTTGTACTCATTCATGTACATGAGCTCATCTCCCACCCCAAATTCCCCCAGCCCTGCCAGAGGCTGGTACGTCTCCGTTGACGACGAGCTCGGACTCCCTCCTTCATCCCCGCCGCCGCCGCCGCCGCCGCCGCCCCTGGAGAGGCTCTTAATCTTCTCCTCAGCCTCCAAAAGCCTCTTCTTCAGGCTCAGAACCTACACCCACCACCATTAACAATCTTAATTTACACTAATCCATAATTAGGGACTAAACAAAAATTTTAATTAATTAATTTAAGTAGCCCACAAACCTCATTCTCAAGATGGCACTTTTGGACAACAGTGGCATCATGCTCGGACTTGAGCTTCATGTACTCCTCCTCCTGCTGCTTGTTCTTCCACCTCGCCCGCCGGTTCTGGAACCAGACCGCGACTTGTTTCGGGTCGAGCCCGAGCTCGGTGGCCAGGTGCATCTTCCTCCCCGACTCGAGCTTTCTCTCGTTGCCAAAGTTCATCTCCAAGAACTTCACCTGATCATCATTCAGCCTCCTCTTCTTGCTCTCAGCGCCCAACCCCTCGTTCGCCCTTGCCTTCCTCCTCCGCCTCGTCCTCGACTTCTCACCTGAAAAATCAAGCCTATCAGTGTCAGCAAAACTTGTTGCATGTGCACATGACATGTTGTGTACAAAATTCATACATGCATTAGTACTACTACTGCTAGCACTAAGTAACTAACCTTCTGGCATTTGAGGGTAGAGCCCAGAGGTTAGAGCTGAGGAGAAGAGCACCTTCTCTTCAACTTGCTTCATGCTGGCCATGGGCGGTCTCTCTCTCTCTCTCTCTCTCTCTCTCTCTCTCTCTCTCTCTCTCAGACAAAGTCACTGGTTTAGTGAAGAAAAACTCGTGATATTTTTTCTCGAACAAAGTTTTTAAATTTTGCTTGTTTTTTTGTCCAAGTATTGTTGTGGTAGGGGGAGAGGGATCGAGAGAGAAGGTGGGGTTGAAAAGTCTCGAGGCTGATTTATAAAGGAGTTGGGGTATCGCAATGCCCACGGAGTTGGAGATAATAGCAAGAATGCCACTTACCCTTAATAGACAGACGCCTCAGCTCAGCTCAGCTCAGCTCATGAGGCTTTGAGATTTAAAAAGGGACAAAAAAGTGGCCATTTTTCTGTCCCCTCACGCTTCCAGGAATCAAGAGTATGCTGTTTACGTTAGCAAGTTTTGGGCTGCCTCTCTTTTTGACGAAAATGACCACGCGGGGGCATTTTTGGAAGAGGGGGGCATTGTGGGAAGACTAGGGGCAGAATGTTTCACATTTTTTCTGCCACGCGCTCTTATGAGCTGTAGTTCATTGGGAAATATTTTATTCGCTTCCAAAGTGGGTCCAGATCCCCAAGCTTGTCCACCTTAAACAAAGTTATGCGGAATTTTGCGTGTGTGGGGGTCGTGGGCGTGGCTGCGTGTGGGCTTTTGCTTTCGGTTATGTTCTGTACCAACTCTCTCTCTCTCTCTCTCTCTCGCTTGTTTTGTTAATCTCTCTAAATCTTTTTTTTATTATGGGCGAAGTGTGCGTGTGCGCGTGTGCGTGTGTGCGGGTGGGCGGATGAGGGGAATAAAAACTAGAGCGGGGTTGCTCGAGGAGCACATGGGTGCTCCAATAGGGGAGGAGACGTGTCTCAGTCCTTGAGAGCGTGAGGGAGGGGGGGACCATAGGCCCCTAACCTCGCACGTGTCAAGTCCCAAGTGTGTCAGAGGTTGCCGTCCAATCAACAGGGCGTGCCTGTGCACTGCATGATCGTTACCACGCCTTTCACATCATTCACCAAAATGAGGCAGCCACTTATAGTCTCTGGATCACCCCATCCACCGTTGTGCTCTCCTCAATCTGCTTCGCCTCTCTTCTCGTCAAACATTATGCTTTTCTAAATATTTTGATCTGAAATTTGATTCTTAATTTAGAAGTTTTTTTTTTTTTTAGTAATTGATTGATGTGTGATGAAACTGTGAGAGGAACGCTACTAGTTTTAAGGGTAAATGATGTCATCTCATCACCCAAAACTTAAGCATGCTCATATCACTGACACATGAATAGCTTATTCCTGGAAGATTCTGTGGATCTGATTCTTACTCCTGAATACAAGGGCAAATGAGGGGACCCCCCACCACCCAAGGTGACTATGACACACCACAAATTATTACAAGTGTGTCATTATTTTTTTTGACATTTTCACTCTTGATGAAACTTTCTTCTCCCCGCGCCCGATCTCCCCCTCCAGCCTCCCCCCTCTCCCGAACCCCCCTCGCCCACCCCACCCCCCAGAGCTGGCCTGTTCGACTGGGGGGGGGGGGGGGGTGGTTCGCCGCCGAGGTAGGGGCGGAGGCCCTGGGGGGATCACCAACGAAAGTGAATGAAGAGAAGAAGAGAACATTTTTGCCTTTTTTTTTTTTTTTTTTTTTTTTTTTTTGATTATTTTTAGGATGGCCTTATCACATTTGTAGGTGCCTTAATTACTAAGGTGCCTTCATAACTTTTTTTGGGGTGAAAATACCTGCTCTCGCAAATGAGGTCCCTCTCACCCTTAGCAATTGGGGTAGCTAGCTAGCTTGCCTCTCTTGGCCAATATTGATCCTGATCCTATTTCAAGCAATCTTTATTCCTTGTCTCTCCTCTGGCTTTTGCATGAAAAGGTCCTATATCTCAATGCTTATCCCCTTCAACAGGAAGCACATGAAGGGAGTCCTAACTCAAAACATCTTTAGGCTAGCTCATGGGGCCAGCTTCCCTAGATTTTGCAATGGAAAGACTCCCTGTCTCACCCACAAAGTTTTCACTTTGGGAATGTCTGACATGATGATTGACTTGTGTCCTTGAGTCAAGAGGAGAGCTGAGGCTAGGGCAGAGATGTGGGAGGGCAACCTTTTTGACCGGAAGAAGATAGTTCAATTGTGGGAGTTTGTCAGGATAGCGTGTCAGGGTGTTTGTGGGTCAAATTTGCCTGAGTGATGGGGGGCATTGATTTTATGGAATTCACTATGGCCTTTGATTGTCGTAAATAGAAAGTCGCAAACTCTTTTACAGTTGTTAGTGAGTTACGTACAAGTAAGTTTTACGGTATTTGGTTGGTAATATATAATTATAAGTGTGAAAGTGTATTGTGTTTTACGGTGTTTGATTGTCGTAATGTAAGTCGTAAGTGAAAAAGTTCACCACAAAATTAACTATTTGGTGATTTTAAAATAAATAAATAATTAAAATTAAATAATTAAAATAAAACTAAAGTAAGAATAATAACTGTAATTAAAAGCATTAAATATTAAGATTAAAAATAATATTAAATAACTAAAAATAATTAAAAATTAATTTTTAAAAATAAATTAATTAAAGAGGCTTTTCGCTACACCTCCTATGTCAAATCGTAATTAGGAAAAAAGTTCAACTTCATAATTTTGTTCGTTTCAGTCACCTCTTTTTTTAAAGTAAAGATATGCGCTCAAGTGTCAAGCATTGAAGCGCTTATCAACGGCGAAAGACGAAAATACCTCTAAGTAAGCGCTTCAAAAAAGCAGACCGCTTCGAAAATGCCTTATTTCTGAGTATTACGATTAGTCACAATCCTCATAAAATGATTACATTATAGATGAATACAACTATGATCGCAGTCCTCACAAAAATGTCTTATTTCTGAGAACTGCGATTATGATCGTAGTGCTCACAAAATGATTATAACCCTATTTCTGAGAATTGCGATCATGAGGATTATGATCATAATCGCAATCCTCATAAATATTTTATGAGGACAACGACTATGATCGCAGTCTCATAAAAATATCATGTTTCTGAGCCTTTATATGAGAATTGCTATCATGATTGCAGTATTCACAAAAATATCCTATATTTGAGTCTTTATGAGGACTCGCAATCCTCACAAAATGCCCTATTTTTGAGTTTTTGTAAGGACTGCTACCATGATCACAGTTCTCACAAATGCCTTATTTCCAAGTCAGTCCTCACAGAACTCATTGCGAGCACGAACAAAACGAGATCTGCAAAAATATCGATCCCAAAAAAAAATTTCAAGGGCTCCTCCTCCAACCCCGGGAGGGGGCTCCCCCCTTCCAACCCTCACGACGACCTGATCGCACGGTCGACCCACGAATTACTCTGCGATGGGATTAAGATTGAGGAGAGAGCGACGTTAGGTGAAATGAGGAACGGTAAAATAGGAAATGAAAATATATAAATAAGTCATGATTCGAAGGAATCAATTTATGCTGACGCGGATGAGGCTGCAGCGAATCAAATTATGACGTTGAGTTTTTTCTAATTATGAAATAAAGCAGGTGGCTATTGCGAAATATTCCATGATTAAATTTATTAAATAATTAAAAATAAATAATTATTAAATAATTAAAAATAAATTTAAATTTATTAAAATATAATATATTAATTAATAAAAATTAAAATTAATAAAAATTAAATATATTAAATATATTAAATATTAAAAAATTAAAAATTATCGATGAATGAAAACTTATTAAATTTAAATTAAATATTACTAATCTACAAATAAAGTAAGAATTAAAATTAGAAATATTTTGCTACAGCCTCCTACTTTGCTTTATAATTAGGGAAAAAAAAAAACTTAACTTCATATTCTTGTTTGCTACAACTTCATCCACGTCAGCATAAATTGGTTCCTCTTATCCACCACTTCTTTATACATTTTATTTTATCTTTTACTCTTCTCCATCACCCCCGACGTTGCTCTCCCCCCAACCTTGACCTTGACGCAGAGTTATTCGCGGGTCGACTTTTTGCAGATTTCAATTATTCGTGCTCGCGATGAGTTTTGTTTGTGTTTAGATCTGAAAAATATTAGAAATCATTTGATGTCAGTGGACATGAGAGTTCTGATGGTGACGATGCTGATATGATGATTGTGACTCATGATCACAGTCCTCTGTGAGGACTGACTCAAAAATATGGTATTTTGTGAGGACTGCGATCATGGTTGCAATCCTAATAAAGAGGAATGCGATCTCACAAAAACTCAAAAATAGGACATTTTGTGAAGATTACGACCATGTTCGATCATAATCGCAGTCCTCATTAAAACTCAAATATAAGATATTTTTATGAATACTACAATCATGATCGCGGTTCTAATAAAAAGAACTACGATCATGATCGCAGTTCTCATGAATAATGCATTTTGTGAGAACTGCGATCATCGTAGTCTTTAGAAATAGGGCTGCGATCATTTTGTGAGGACTGTGATCATAGTCGCAGTCCGCAAAAATAAGATAATTTTTTTAGGACTGCAATCATAATCACAATCTTCTATATTGTGATCATTTTGTAAGGACTGCGATCATAGTCGCAGTCCTTAGAAATAGGGCATTTTCAAAGTGGTCCACTTTTTTTGAAGCGATTATTTACGAGCATTTTCGTCTTTCATCGCTGATGAGCGCTTCATCGCTTAACACGTGAGCACATATCCTTACTTTAAGAAAGGAGGTGATTGAAACGAATAAAATTATGCGCGTGAGTTTTTTTTTTTTTCTAATTATGGTTTGACTTAGATGACTGAAACAAAATGCCCCATAAAATTAAGTGAAATAGATTATATTAATTTAGTAATAAAAAATTCTAATATTAAAAATTATTGAATTATTAATAAAAACTTTAATCAAATAATTATATGTAATCTAATAATTAAAAAAAGAATTTCTCATAATCTAAAAAGATTAATCTGATAATAAAAAATATTAAACTAGTTACGATTAACTGTCAGCAATACAAATGTACATGACCACAAAATTAACTGTTTTTACTGCAAGTAGATTGTAAGTGAGATTTTCATGACTACAAAATTAATTATTTGTGTTGCAAGTGAATTGTAATTGAGATGCAAGTGTATTTTACGATTTACGATCCAAACAAATGTCGTAAAGCCGTAAGTCGCAAGTGGCACTTGCGACTTACGCCACTTGCGACTTACGGCTCTTTACGGTGAAACAAACATGCCCTACGTGTAGTTGCAACGCGGGCAGTGAGTCTTTGGGGCCTTGTCAGGATCACTCCAAACATGACTTAACCCGCAAGAACGCATTTGAGTTGTGGATGCGGGTCACATGCCAAGAAAATGGTTGATTATCCCAGGCACCTCCAACCTCTGCTTCCCAAATTCCAACTCTGGCGTGCAAATTAGCATTCGATCAACCCCCTTGAAATTAGGGAATTAAAAAATTCTGCAAATCCGCAGTCGATCGAGGATTAATACTTGATTAAGCCCGAGCCAAACACGTCAAAGCCGCATTGGAAACAACGATAATTAAACTCGCATCTTTGGCGACGTGTTACCCACAGTAATTGGACAAGTTGCACAATTGTATGTTGCGCGCATGCCCCGTCCTTGGGAAAGCCGAAGCCATCGTTCAAAACTCCGCCTACCTCGCATTGTCTGCTCGTAGTCAACTCCCCCACACTAGTTTTTTGTTGGCGCTCCAATCCGAAGACAGACTGCCAACATGTTTAGAGAAATTTGAAGTCTGGTATGTTGGGTGCAAAGATGCAACTAGTCAATTCCAAGTGTTTTATAGAGGTTGTGACAAGTTGACAGGCAAATTAGACAAACCAAGTCAATTTAGTGTGATGTAAAAGTTCATGTCAAAGGCCCTTGAGTCTGAATTTGGGCACTTGGGGCGTTGGCTAAGGTCTCTCTCACTCAAATTAGGGTGTTGCTGATTCCCAAAGTCTAGCCACAATTCATGCCACATTTTAGGGAAGGAGAAGTCAGCATCAAGCCCGAGGTAAAAAGCTTCCCTGCCCATTAAAGAAAAGCTAGGATCTATACGAGGCTTTCCTCACTTGGCATTTTGGTAGGAGACCCGAGAGAGAGAGAGAGAGAGAGAGGGGAGTCCCAATAAAAGAAGACCAAAGCCAACTTGTTAGAAAAAGGGATACTTAGGACCGACGTCAAATCCTGGGGGTTTAATTAATCATGGGTTTGGTGCTTAAGCATGATTAATTATGATATTAATGAGTGTTAAGACAACTGAAACTGATCCCATAGCGAAACGTGGCCCTCGGCCTATCTTCTCTGTGTGTCACCCTTTACACAAACTCCTAGCTGGCGCTAATCTTTAAGTTCTCTCTCTCTCATTTCAGAGATTCTCAAGAAGAAAGTGAAGCATGATGTTTTATGAGAACTCGCATTCTTTAACAACTTTTTATATTGTCTCCAGAACAATGTGACATATGGCATGACGACCAAGTTAAATGTCATCCTTAGCACGTGTCTTTATGGTCCATTGTTACTTTGTGTTAATTCAAATGAAAATCTCTTTTTATTGTTTGAATTTCCAAGAGCCCATCCAACATCTATGAATGAATCAGTTGTTTGAGTTGCAGCAACTCGTGCTGCAAGCAACTCAAACAAGAAAGGAAGTCCACATTCTCCTATAGTTTCATGTGTTCACTTGCAAGGGAGCAATGAAGAGTCACTTTCATCGGAAAGCGACCACGTAATCGTAGCAATGCATCATTATCCATGAAATAGGAGGATAGAGGTCCTTTTTTGTTGCCTTGTTTCTTTTCATTGAGAATCTTTGTCGTTTCATTGTTTCTTAAATATATTGCATCCTCAAAAATGGGATTTGGAAGAAAGATCAATGTTTTGGTTTATGGCATTTTGAACTAATAATAGCTGTAGATAGTCAGTGCAATTAGTGAGTGAAGTTTCCAATCACTACACAAAATGACATTGACTAATAATTTTACAAGGTTTGATTCCCATACATAGACAAAAATATAACAAGGGACTAAGTTCCGTGTAGCCTAGTGATGGGCTTTTGCAAGTATCCATCCATTTGCTACATGTCTTATTTACCAATGCCCAAGAAAACAACCCAGTGACTGGGCCGATCCATTTGGCCCATCAATTTGCCAAAAAAAAACCTCCAACTAACATGCATTTGACTTGTCCGCAGGCGAATGCACTTGATAAAATTATAATGAAAAACTCTTAAAACTTTGTTTCTAGTTAGTTTACATAGATCATATCCAACTGCGTGAATATTAAATTTGAGGGGTTTATTAACCAATTCAAAATGGAAGTAACTGCATTCATAATACATTCCTATCTCAACTCTTCATTTATAATGGATTAGAAATTCACAAAGAGTGCTATGCAATAATACCTGATATCGCAATCATTAATACCTGTACTGCAACTGATGATGCATCCAAATGAAAGTACAATCTGTGTCCTTTTGGTGATGAGACAGACTGAAAGGATAAATCCTTTCCACGCTAAAACATTTGGCTGCTTGAATTGAAGTGATCCCATGCTTCCTGAGACAAAAATAGAAATACAAATTTCATGTGAAACACTAGAGAAAATAATCTGATTTCACATTTCATATGAATAATTTTAACTCTTGAACTAGTTGCGCTGTTGCTTTGTTCAATTTGGATGTTTCAAAACCCAAGCCTGCCTAAAAACACTGCACATCTAAGAAACTTGTTGTGACACCAACAGCTTTCCATTCATTTCATTAGAAAGCAACGAGCCAAAACTATCATCCTGAATTATTACTGATGCTAACCTCTAATTTGGAGTCATGGATACCTGAGTCAACACAGCCACAGAGTATTGTTGGATGTGTTTTGAGTTGGAGGGAAAACTTGAGTTTCCCTCTTATTTGCCTTTGAGTTTAGTCCCACATTAGATAGGAGATGGGAAGTTAGGTAGTATATATATCAACTCCTCCCATACCTATTATTATGAGTGTTGGGTCATGGGCCACATCCCCACACGCGCGCACACGCGCCGAACCGGGCCGGGCCGGGTTCGGGTGGCGCGCCCACGATCTGCGGACACGAATGCAGTTCGATTCTGGGGTTTGTTGGACCTGCTTCAAGAGAATCGGATCTGCACATTGCAAAGTCCTAGGGGTGGCAATTGGGTCGGGTCGGGTCTAATTGGGTCGGGTCTTAAATGGGTCGACCCGACCCATTTGACCCATTTAACTAAATGGGTCGGCCGGGTCGGGTCGACCCGTTAGCGGTAAATGTTTTGTAGGAATCTTGTTCTTGCATTCTATAAGTAGATGACAGTGGCATAATGTTGGTTTCAATAAGTTAAAAATCATAAAATCATGTATATCAAATGCAATGCTTCTTATTCTCTGAAATAAAGGTGAAAGTATTAGTGGGATTGAGACAAACTCAGGGATTGTTTATGCAATATAATTTTGTTTATTTATGAGAATGTAGTTAAAATTAAGGGGCTTTAGGTTTTTCATAGAAGATTGTGTATGGTGTATTGGATTTTGATGAAGAAAGGATGGAGAGCTAAATTATGAAGTCCCTGAGCGGAAATGATAAATGATTCCCAAAAAAAATCTCTGGATCAAAAATATAAAAAGGTAAATGGGTCTTAGCGGGTCTTAGCGGGTTTGGTGGATTTGGGTCGACCCGACCCATTTATTAATCGGGTCTGGTGGGTCGACCCGATTACGACCCAAACCCGTATAGCTCAAACCCATACCCACTTATTCTGGGTCGGGTCGGGTCGGGTCTGGCGGGTCGGGTCTGAATTGTCCCCCTATTGCAAACCACTCACTCGCGCATGATTGATCACATATTCTCTCGGGCTGTTACAAACGAAAAGATGTACAAAGTATTATAAATACCCTATCTCTGCACGTATCTTTTACAAGAAACAGAACTCGATCTACCATCTTTCTCCCACAAATTTCTTACAAATATTCTGCTAAAAATAAGTTTTCACTTACGGGCAACAAATCTTCGTCTGAGCAGAGGCCTGACTCATCGTCTTCAGTTGGGTGCTGGTGTACTACCGGGGAGTTTTTACCACTAGGAGAGGAGGTCAGTTTCAAGGTCTGGACGAGGGACCGACCATCTTTCTTCTAGGGCAGTGCGTCTGCACGACTACATCACCCCAGGCCACGATCTGCAGACACGAATGCAGTTCGATTCTGGGGCTTGTTGGACCTGCTTCAAGAGAATCGGATCTGCACATTGCAAACCACTCACTCGCGCATGATTGATCACATATTCTCTCGGGCTGTTACAAACGAAAAGATCTACAAAGTATTATAAATACTAGAGTATTATAAATACCCTATCTCTGCACGTATCTTTACAAGAAACAGAACTCGATCTACCATCTTTCTCCCACAAATTTCTTACAAATATTCTGCTAAAAAATAAGTTTTCACTTACGGGCAACAAATCTCCGTCTGAGCAGAGGCCTGACTCATCGTCCTGAGTTGGGTGCTGGTGTACTACCGGGGAGTTTTTACCACTAGGAGAGGAGGTTAGTTTCAAGGTCCGGACGAGGGACCGACCATCTTTCTTCTAGGGCAGTGCGTCTGCACGACTACATCACCCCAGGCCACGATCTGCGGACACGAATGCAGTTCGATTCTGGGGCTTGTTGGACCTGCTTCAAGAGAATCGGATCTGCACATTGCAAACCACTCACTCGCGCATGATTGATCACATATTCTCTCGGGCTGTTACAAACGAAAAGATCTACAAAGTATTATAAATACTAGAGTATTATAAATACCCTATCTCTGCACGTATCTTTTACAAGAAACAGAACTCGATCTACCATCTTTCTCCCACAAATTTCTTACAAATATTTTACTAAAAATAAGTTTTCACTTACGGGCAACAAATCTCCGTCTGAGCAGAGGCCTGACTCATCGTCCTGAGTTGGGTGCTGGTGTACTACCGGAGAGTTTTACCACTAGGAGAGGATGTCAGTTTCAAGGTCCGAACGAGGGACCGACCATCTTTCTTCTAGGGCAGTGCGTCTGTACGACTACATCACCCCAGGCCAGCCTTTTCTTTTCTTTTAATTTTGTATTTTAGTTGCGCGCCCACGACCTGCAGACACGAATGCAGTTCGATTCAGGGGCTTGTTGGACCTGCTTCAAGAGAATCGGATCTGCACATTGCAAACCACTCACTCGCGCATGATTGATCACATATTCTCTCGGGCTGTTACAAACGAAAAGATCTACAAAGTATTATAAATACTAGAGTATTATAAATACCCTATCTCTGCACGTATCTTTTACAAGAAACAGAACTCGATCTACCCTCTTTCTCCCACAAATTTCTTACAAATATTCTGCTAAAAATAAGTTTTCACTTACGGGCAACAAATCTTCGTCTGAGCAGAGGCCTGACTCATCGTCCTGAGTTGGGTGCTGGTGTACTACCGGGGAAGTTTTTACCGCTAGGAGAGGAGGTCAGTTTCAAGGTCCGGACGAGGGACCGACCATCTTTCATCTAGGGCAGTGCGTCTGCACGACTACATCACCCCAGGCCAGCCTTTTCTTTTCTTTTAATTTTGTATTTTAGTTGCATGCTTAGGACAAGTAGTTCATTTCAATATAAGATCTATATTTGTTGCATGTTTTAATCCATTAAATATCCTACAGTCTAGAAGAAAGATGTTTGATAATTCTTGCAATTAAATTTAGATAATTATTTCATGCAATATGATTACTTGTCTGTTTCATGTAATTGATAATTTTCATGCAAGTAAAATTGTCCTGCAAGTAAAGATAATTATTTAAAACAAAAAAAGGAAATTCTTAAAAGGAAAAATTTTGATTTCTTACAATTATAATTTACAAATTCTTATCAAAGTAGTTAAAGGATCGTGTTTCAAATTTTCTTTTATCTTAAAGTTTTCATAAAACTATTTCATTACAAAATTATTACAATAGATCTTACTAAATTGTTGCAAACTCTTATCTTCTTGTATGATCTCTTAATTCTAATCTTTTCAATTACTTGCAAAGCAAAATCTATTTGTATTAATTATTACAAGGCTAAATATTTCAATATAAGATTCTGGAAAAATCTTAATAAGTTTATTCCATTACAAATCTATTTCTATTAATCATTACAAGGCCAAAATCCTTTCCATTACAAAACTTTATTCATTTATTTTCATTACAAAATCTTATTAAATTTCGTTTACAAATATATATATATATATATATATATATATATATATATACATACATACATACATACATACATACATACATACATACAAGATAATTTAAATTATTTAAATCTTGTCTTATTTAAAAAAATATATATAAATAAATAAATATATTATAAACTCTTATTGCAAGATTTTACATGCATGCATCAGTTTAATTAACTGCTTCTTACAATAAAAATTGTCTAATTTAAATTGTCCAATTTTATGCTATTTGTTCTAAGGATTATTGATTTGTGCAAGTCAATTATTAATTAGTTCTTGTTAGTATATTTCAAAAATTTAATTGGAATAACCTTTTAGAAATTATTGTTGTTATAATTTCGAATTAGAAAATTTTAAAGGACAACTCTATATCTTGTTATATCTTGCTTGAATTATTTGGCACATAATTAAAAAAAGACTATACATTATTTTATTCTGCAAACCCTAATCTAAAAGCTACCAATATAAACTAAATTCTGACATTATCAAAATAATTTTGAAATACAGAATTCAGGTAGCATTATCCTGTCACTATGGCAAATCCTGATCACTCCAAGGGTGTCAAACCGGAGAAATTCTCTGGCACATATTTTAAGAGATGAGCAAACCAGATGAAGTACTGGTTAACCACTTTAGGTCTCATATCAGCCATAGATGACACCATTCCTGCACCTTCTCCTAAACCTTCATTTATTGGATCTTCTCATGTTGAAACTCCTCCTACATCTAATTGAAACCTGAGGAAATTGACTACCATTGTCTCCATAGAATTCTTAGTGCCCTCTCTGATAGTCTATATGACATTTATTATGAATATAAGAGTGCTAAAGAACTATGGATAGCTCTCGAGGATGAATATGGCCTCGATGATGCTGGAATCGAAAGATTCACCTCCTCCTCCTTCAATAAATTCATAATGATTGATAGTAAACCTATCAATGATCAACTTCATGAATTTCAAGACTATATCCGACACCTTCAATCGAAAGGAAATCAATTCTCCGATGATTACAAGGTGTCTTGTCTTATTGACAAACTCTCTCCTTCCTGGTCAACCTTTGCTGGAGACCTCCGTCACAAGCAAGGTGACCTTACCCTCGTTCAAGCCCTAAAAGCGATTCGCATAGAAGATCAGCATAGGCAAAACTCTAAAACCAAGTCAGAAATGAAATCTAAAGTGAACTTGATGGAGGATAAGCCTAAGCGGAAATTTATGAATCCCAAGGGCAAGAAGTTCAAAAAACCCAGATTTTCAAGGGACAATTATACCCGTGCTCTCCCTATAAATAGCCCACCAGGGGTACACGGAGAAAAAAACATAGAGGAGGAGGGCAAACACGTGGAGGCTAAAAAAACAGAGAGACGGCTAAACAGAGATCTATTCTCTTGCTTCCAAGAATTCAGAGAATTCAGAGAATTACTTCTCTAATCAGGGTGCTGATACCCTAATACCTTCCTTCCTTTCAAGGAATCTCCAGAACCAGGCGAGAAGGAATTCTCAAGTGGAGGCAGTTTGAGAAGTAACAAGAGGGTTCTACCAACCTTCTGTTCTCCGATTTCCCGAACCAGGCGAGAAGGGAATCCCATCGATCGCATCGTCAAAGGGACAAAGGGGTCGCGCGCTGACCAGACTCCTATCGACACACTTCTCCAGAATCTCAGAGGAGATCTACTTGTAATCTTTTGTATTACTTGTAATTTAGCTCCTCGACACTTTTTTTTTGTAAGTTTTCCCCTTTGCAAAATCAATGGAAAACAAGATGGCGACTCCGCTGGGGATTGATTTCTCCACTGCTAAGAATCAAGTGTCGCAATGCGACGAACAGACCTTCAGGTCTATCTCTGAATTCAAGGAAGCCGCTGTGACCAGAGCCCCTCTGGTTAAGTCTTCAAAGCAAGTCTCTGCGGAGATAGATAAGGCTCTCTGCGAACCTACTACGATCCTCTGGCGCAACAAGGAAGTAGGCCCACAATACAAGGGTTAGAATCTTCAGCCCGTCACCTTCGAGAACCTAGTCGTTCACTTCGACCAAGGAAAATTCGAAGAAGTCCTCTCTGGGGGTGGTCTAATGCTCCATGCACGGAAGCATAAAAAGTGTCTCCATGACCAAGGTTTCGAAGCAGAAACCGGAAGCAGAATCCTGCCAACACCCCTCAGCCTCGCGTGTGGCTAGTCAGGTTCCCTGCGAACCTAGGTCTCCTTTGTCAACGCAAGTGTGGAGATCAAAGCAGAGGCTCTGTATGAAGCCTCGATTGTAGCTGTGTCGCAAGTTTATCTCTCTCGCGAAGAAAAAGGCAAGAGGCCTGCCTGTTTCGTCAAGACTGTCAGCCGCGAAGTCACGGCGACCATGCCTTCGCCTAATTCAGGAGCAGTAACTCCTTGCGCCAGCCTCGTTCCCATGAGCGAAGCTACTGTACTTCAGGGTACGCATGATGTTCATAGCCGCGAAGCTGGAACCAATGCACCACAGCATGCTTCGCTTCCTAGTTCATCAAGCGCTAAGCTCGCGCTTCGTAGCGGAGGTAAGGAATTATCCCTAAGTGTTGACAGCGGTGCTTATGCAGCTTCAGCACCCAAGGATATTCCCAAGGTTCTTAGCCGATAAGCTAGAGCTGAAGTACCATTTAGTGCTAATCCCCTCTGCGGTGATAAGAAGAACAAGATGTCATCCTATGCGGAGTCCAACAGAGTCTCTGTATCCGTTCGTTTAGGCCCAACTGGGTCTGACTTGCGGGAATTCCTGACAAGCAAACGGAAGTCAGAATCTTTCCAAACTTCCCCCTCCCATTGTCAACAAGTGGGATGTCAGTTGGTGACAATCCACTCAGTCCATTGCCGGCTAGGACCGATCCCCGCCACTCCTCCAGGACGAAGATCAGTTTTTGATCGACTGTCGGTGCAAGCTCCAGCGAAACATCGTAAAAGGAGCGTATCGCGAGATCTGCCCTCTGCATCTGTTAATATGACCGGAAGAGGACGAGAGCTACGTAGGGGTAGACGAGCGTCACATGCCACTCCCTCTAGTTCCCCGATCCGGATTATAGCCCAGGCCTTGGTGAAGTCTTGGTACATGAAGAAGGTGTCTTCCGAAACACCAGATCTAGGGTTGCAATACCCTGCAGTTCAGAGCATGCATCCACCGAGGAATCTCAAAGAGCTTAGAGGCTTGCAAGGTAGACTGACTTATATTAGAAGATTCATCGCAAATCTCTCAGGCCACTGTCAACCGCTCACCCGACTCATGAAAAAGGGTGCTTCCTTCGTATGGGATCAAGCTTGTCAGGAAGTTTATGAGGATATCAAGAGATATCTCACAAAACCTCCAGTCTTAGTGGCTCCCACATCAGGGAAACCATTCTTGCTTTATGTGAAAGCTATGGACCATTCTCTTGGTGCCCTGCTTGCTCAAAAAGACGACAATGGTCACGAACATGCCATTTATTATCTGAGTAGGACTCTAATAGGGGCGGAATCTCGCTATAATCCTATTGAGAAGGAGTGCTTAGCTCTTGTCTTTGCCGTTCAGAAGACACAACATTATTTGGTCGGCCAAACCATACATGTCATCTCCAGAGTAAATCCTTTGCATTTTCTCATGACGAAGCCAGGATCATTGAATTCAAGATTAGCTAAATGGGCGCTTCTTTTGTCTCAATACGACATGCTCTTTATCCCTCAAAAGGCGGTTAAAGGTCAGGCACTTGCAGAGTTCTTGGCTGCTCATCCAGTTCCGGAACACTTAAAACTTCATGAAGATATTTCAGATGAAGTCTTCGAGTCCAATGTAACCTCAGAGGATGAAGTTTGGCAGATGTTCTTCGATGGAGCATCACGAATAGGCCCTAAAGGTAGGATCATTGCCGGCGTGGGGGTTGTGTTTATCTCTTCACAGAATCATGTCCTTCCTAGAGCATTTTCTCTGACGGAATCATGCTCCAACAATGTAGTGGAATATAATGCTCTACTCATTGGTCTTCAGCTCGCCCACGGAATGGGGGTACGCTACCTTGAAGCTTACGGCGATTCAAAACTGATTATCAATCAGGTTAAAGGCGAATATGAAGTCCGTCACGAGGATTTGGTGCCTTATTATCACACGGTTATCGAATTGGCTAATCTGTTTGATGGCTTTTACATCGGGCACGTATCTCGATCTCAGAATACTAAGACGGATGCTCTTGCTGCATTAGCAACAACGCTAGCCTTGCCAGTTGACACTGAGTATCACCTTACAGTGGCGACTTGATACCTTGTCTGCTCTAAACATATGTTAAGAATCAGAGAGGTCTATAAT
This sequence comes from Agave tequilana, assembly GCA_038442645.1. Classification (NCBI taxonomy): domain Eukaryota; kingdom Viridiplantae; phylum Streptophyta; class Magnoliopsida; order Asparagales; family Asparagaceae; genus Agave; species Agave tequilana. Next base: position 22,409 of record JAVJIF010020072.1, on the reverse strand, counting down.
ATCTCGACGGATCTTGAGCTGAGAGATTGGCGATTTCCTCTCATCGACTATGCTTTACATGGTCTGCTGCCAGACAATCTTAAAGAAGCAGCATCTATCAGACGAAGGTCTCTCCGTTTTTACTATGATCCAACTCTGAAGACACTTTAATGTCGTTCATATGACGGTGTCCTCCTCCGTTGCCTTTCTAATTCAGAGGCACAGGAAGTGCTTAAAGAAGCAAACGACGGCATATGCGGAGCTCATCAGCCAGGTCTAAAACTTAAAGACAGATTGCATAGGCTTGGATATTATTGGCCAACTATGATAGCCAATGCCATCCAATATGCACGAAGGTGTAAAGCATGCCAAATTCATGCGGACTTCATACACCAGCCCCCAGAGTTGCTCCACCCAACTGTTGCTTCATGGCCATTTGAAGCATAGGGAATCGATGTCGTAGGGCCAATCAGCCCCTCTTCGACAAAAGGACACCGGTTTATCCTATCAATAACCGATTACTTTTCAAAGTGGGCGGAAGCTATACCACTGGTTGAAGTCAAAACTTCTAATGTGGTTAATTTCATCAAACACCATGTCATCATCGATTCGATGTCCCTAGGCGGATCATCCATGATAACGGTCCCCAATTTGTAAGCCAGATATTCTATCGATTCTGCGATAAATATCAAATTCAGATGTGGCTTCAACTGCCTATAATCCCACCGCTAATGGCTTGGTGGAAGCATTCAACAAAACAATCATCAAGTTACTCAAAAAGTTTGTCTTCTCGAATAAGCAAAATTAGGACGAAAAGCTTGGTGAATGTCTTTGGGCCTACCGAACCACGGTTCGGACCCCGACAGGCAATACGCCTTTTTTCCTTGTGTACGGGTGTGAAGCAATCATACCGTTGGAAATCCAGATGCCGTCATTACGAGTCGCTCTGAGCACTAAGATCACATCAGAGGACAATGATCGGTTGCGTCTTCAAGAGCTCGAAGCCCTAGATGAGAAGCGGTTACAAGCTCAGCAGCATATCGAGTTGTATCAAGCTCGGATCTCAAAAGCCTTCAATAAGAAGGTCAAACAAAGAGTCTTCCAAAAGGAGATTTGGTTTTAGCCGTCAGACGACCGATGATCATGACACACAAAACCAAAGGCAAATTTTAACCTAAATGAGAGGGACCTTTTGTAATAGAAACAGTCTATTCAAACGGAGCATATCGCCTTATGACTTCAGATGGTGATTTACTCATGATGCTAATCAATGGCAAGTTCTTAAAGAAGTATTATCCTTGATTAAGGATCCTTCTCATGATCAAGTTAACATTACACCTCTGATCAAGACCTTCAAATCCAAGGTACGCAGAAAGAGCGCCTCTCTCTTCCTCCAAGCGAGATCATACAACCATAAATCAGTAGGAACCTGGTCATACACTGGTTGTCTCAAAGAAGAATCAAGGTTACACATGCGCTAACCATTTGATCCAACACCTTTAACGGTTAAGGATAGAGGAAAATGTTGGCCTTTAAGCCCAACATGAGTCCTCAAAAACTCATCATGCTGAGAGGAATAGCATGGCTAGTCTGACTCAAACGGTAGTTCGTAAAGGCATATCAAACCCGTTGACAGCTGAGGATTTGTTAAAAATCCTAAGGGATCTGTTCCCATTTGATTCCCTCTCCAAAATCACTTACCAATCTCATCCATGGAATGGTAAGACCACATATAAAGATCTTTCCATCCATTTCGCTGTTAAGTTAACATTAAACCTATGACAGTGATCTCCTCATTTTTCTCAGTGAAAATGAGACCTTTTCATGTTATGTTTAACACTATACCTCTGGCATCCATTTCGCTGTTAAGTTAACATTAAACCTATGACAGTGATCTCGTCGTTTTTCTCAGTGAAAACGAGACCTTTTCATGCTATGTTTAACACTACACCTCTGGCATCCATTTCACTGTTAAGTTAACATTAAACCTATGACAGTGATCTCCTCGTTTTTCTCTGTGAGAACGAGACCTTTTCATGCTATGTTTAACACTACACCTCTGGCATCCATTTCGCTGTTAAGTTAATATTAAACCTATGACAGTGATCTCCTCGTTTTTCTCTGTGAGAACGAGACCTTTTCATGCTATGTTTTGTTGGCCCAAAGGCCATTATCCCAGTTATTTTGATGATAACAAAACATATTTAGTTATGTATTTAATAATTTTGTTTAAAAGGATTTCAGGTTCAAGAACAGGTTTTGACGACTCCACTTGAAGACTCACACGTTTGGAGTTCGCCCAAGATTTGCATTCCCAAGCTAAAGCACAATAGGAAGCTTCGGGAATAAGATATTGAAGAAAAGAACGAGTCAAGACTACGAAGAAAAAGAACTAGCATAGACTATGAAGAAAACAAGATTTGTATTTTATTTTTTATTTTAGACATTTTGTCAAAGCTAGATATTAGAAGTAGAGCTATGGGATTATCACACACACACACTTTTTAGTTAGGTTCATGGTTTCAAAAAGATTTTCAATTTCCATTTTCTAACTTAGATTTAAAGCGAACATGTTTGGAAATAAACTTTTTAGAAAGACAATAGTTTTGGAAAAACATTTTTATGGAAAAACAAGTTTTTATCAAAAGGATTTTTATCAAACTATTTTAACATGATAGAAGTATGACATATGCTCATACTCTATTTTTACAAGTTCCAAAAAATTTAACCCAAGACCTAAAACCAAAAACCCCAAATTTCTGGTTCTGGAAGTTCTGATTTTTCAGAACTTACAGTAACCGATCGACCGGCCCGGTCGACCGATGTGCACAAACTGTGCATATGTATATCAGTCGACCGACCCAGTCGACCGAGGCACATTTGCGTTCACAGGATTTTTCGGTCGACCGACCCGGTCGACCGGCTACTGTCAGTTTTTCTGACAGTTCCAACAGCTATTTTTTCTAGCTGATTCTCTTTTGGGTTTTGATACCAACGATTTTGTGAGGCTGTTTTTGACCCCTATAAATAGAGGGTCACCTCATATTGATAAGACAACTATTGAAAAAATTGCAAAAGATTTTCACAAGAGCTTTACAAAGAATTCCAATTCCTTTCTTTTACAAAAGATTTTTCAAAGCCTAAATTCCCAACACCCAACTTGTAGCCTATTCCTCTACCTTCTCTGTAGTTTTTGCACACCACAATCCCAAGCTCTACATCTATATCATTGGTTCTAGGATTGTGCAAGTGAGCTATTTTGATCAAGTGTGATCACCTTTCTTATTGAGTGAAGTTGTAGAGGCATCGGCCTCAAGGGAGCTAGTGAGCTTCGGGTGGTGTTGCGGCATCACAAGTGTAGGGACAAGTGTGTCCTTTTATTGGCGATCCGGTGGGATCAACGATAGTAGTGCAAATCCTTCAAGTGTGAAGGCGGGGACGTAGAGCGTGGCTCGAACCTCGGAAACACATCCTTGCGTTTGCGTTTGCTCGAATTTTCTCTCAACTCTACTCCTTTTAATTCTTGCACCTTTATTGTTCTATTTATTGCAAGTCTATATTTGTGCTATTTGTGTGTTAAATTTTAAATTCCGCATTATTGCCATAATTCATATAGCCATCACCTATTCACCCCCCCTCTAGGTGATTTCAATTGGTATCAGAGCCTAACCCTACAACTTAGGTCTAACCACCTTAGGGAGATCCATACTTGGCTATATACATTTTTGTTGCATTCATATTTGCTTGTGCATTCATGGCATCCATGGACTTCTCTAGCATTAAATCCCCACCCAAATTTGATGGCTTGAACTTTCCCATTTGGAAAGTCAAGATGAACTTGTTTTTGAAATCCTTAGGTGTTAGGGTAGCTAGGGCCATAACCAAAGATTTCATAGAACCTACAACCGATGAGAGCACATGGTCCGAGGATACTTCCAAAGACTATGAGGCTAATGCTAGGGCACAATATGCATTGACCCAAGCATTAAATGAGGATGACCTTGCACGCATAATTAATTATAAATCCGCATTTGAGGTTTGGAACATTCTTATTGTGACTCATGAGGGAACGTCACAAGTCAAAAGAGCTAAGGTTGACTTGCTACGTTCTCAATATGAGAATTTTTATATGTTTGATAATGAGAGCATTGATGATATGCTCACTCGTTTTACAAAAATAACTAATGCTCTTTCTTCCTTAGGCGACAAGATTGATAATGATCAAAAGATAAGGAAGGTGATTAGAGCTCTTCCCAAAGCTTGGGAAGTCAAGGCGATCACACTCAAGGAGCTCAACGACAAAGAGGAGATGGACTTCTCCGGTTTCATCGGAAATCTCAAGACGCATGAGATGGAGATGAAAGTTAGAGAAGAGAGGGAGGCACCAAAGAAGAAGACGATTGCCTTCAAAGCCACTCCTACCACCATTGAGGAAGACGACTCATCCGAAGATTGCGATGAGGATTTCGCCATGCTCATCCGGAAGGTGGGCAAGATGTTTTACAAGAAGGGACGGCAAAGTAACTTCCGAAGGGGAAGCCTCAAGGAAGGTACGAGAAGAAAAGAGAAGAACCCGGTCCTTGCTTCCATTGCAAAAGATCGGTCACCTAATTGCCGATTGCCCCGCTCTCCAAGCAACCACCTCCAAGCACGGGAAGAAGAAGAAAGCCTTGGCCGCTACATGGGATGACTCGGAGTCGGAATCCGAAGAGGAGCACGACGCCGCTAACATGTGCTTTATGGCACAAGGTGAGGATTCATTTAAGGTATGTCTAGAAACTTCTATTGATGATGATGATCTCACAATGGATGAACTTGCTCAATTTTTTGAAGAATTGCAACATAGGTATGAGATTTCACAATCTCATAATAAGAAATTGAAAAAGGAAAATGATGTTTTGAAGAACAAACTTGAAATTTGTTTAAAAGAGAAAAATGAGTTATCTAGTTCTTTTGAAAAATTGAAAAGTGATTTTGATAAGTATAAGGTAGCTAATAAAGCAAAGACCCCCATGATTTCTAGTAATAAAAATGTTTTTGTTGAAATTCAAAAACGTGTTAATTCTTTAGATAACACTTTAAAGAAATGTGCATTTGATTTTAACAAGCTTGCATCTAAATTTCCTAAGGAAGTAGCCCAAGGGAAACATGTTCATCATAAACATGCTACACATAAACATGCACACACACATAACCATGCTTTTATGTACAATAGTGGTAGAATTTTATTTGCACGTATTGTGGCCGCAAAGGCCATTTAGAAAAGTTTTGTTATGCTAAGAATAATGTTAAGAATAAATTTGTTTGGGTTCGCCCCGGATCTAACCCCAAAGGACCCACTAAGATTTGGGTACCAAAAGAGCCACCGAATTTAAATGATACAGGTATAGGTGGATCTACACCCTCCAAGACTTAGGAGGAGGTGGTGCCCGGGTGGTTGATGCATCGGAGCTTAAAGAACAAATCGTGCATGCATCGCTATCGTGGAGGCACCTATTTTGGAGATTGCCCTTCAATTGGTAACATCTCCATTTAAAAGTTTTTAATTTTTAGTCATGTATACATATGTATAGAATTGATAGTTTGCTTTTGTACTCTATTGATATATGCTTGTATAGAACTACTTTTCTATCATATTGTATATGTGTCTTGTGTTAACTTCTATATCTTTTGTTTCATGCCTTGTTTATTGTATGTCCACATGTATAGTTTATAATTTGTGATTATATACTTGTATACATATACACATTATTTCATAAATAAAAATAAACATTTGTAAAATTTCCTATTTAAACAAACACCTTAAAGATGGCAATTGCGCACCTCAACTCATTCAAGAGGAATCAAGAGGATGAAGTTCAGAACCCGTCACTGGGTATTCGGCTTCAACATCTTTAAAATCTTTGTTTAAATATGAAAATAAAATTAAAAAGGGATTGCATGAATTTTGATGTTGTAATTACTTAATGAAGATTTAAAACCTGTTGGTGTATTCCTATATGTTTAATATGTCATACCTATTTTGACTACAAATTACTTTAAAATTTTTTTTTTTGGCCAGATGCTGTTAACAGATTTCAGGCAAAGCCGGTCGACCGACCTCTAAAGCCCCGGTCGACTGACTCTGCCTGAGAAGAAAATTTTTTATTTCTTTTCTGTTATCGGTCGACCGACTATATGTCCCGGTCGACCGCTCATGCCAGCAGAGTTCTCGGGATAATTCGGTTGACCGTGCCGGTCGACCATTCTGAAAATTCAGAACTCTCGGGTTGTTTCGGTCGACCGGACCGGTCGACCGATCGTCGAATTCTGCCCTATATCTGTTATTTCTTTTCACTTTTTTTTCTCTCTCTCTCTCACTCAGCCGACGAACCCGACTCCCTACCTCTCCAAAAATTTTCTTTTTCTCTCCAATCTCTCAACCGATCCCAAATTAATTTAAAACCCACTTCCAATTCCTTCTTCTAGTGCCTGATCTTCAGTTTCAACTCAATCCAACCGCCAGATTTGCAGAAAATCGGATTTTTCTGTTAGGGTTTGAGTTCTTCACTGTTAAGGTAAAATCTTGATTCTTCTCTCAGATCTTCACTTTCAGCTTTGTAATCTTCCATCTATTGTCAATATATTAGGTTACTAAGCTTTCTAGATCTTGCCTTAACTTGTTTAAACCTAAAAATTTCATTTTTTCATCATGCCGAAACGAAATCGAACTGAGAAAGGGAAGGCTGTTGCTCAACCTTCATCTCAGGCTCCTAGACCCGTTCGGCTCTTCCTAAACGATCTTACTGCTGATCGGTACTCCCATCTTTCCACGAGGAACATTAACTCGGGGAGATTTGTTGTTATCCAAGATTTCGAACACTTGAATATTCCTCACATTCTGCAGACCAACAATTTAGTGGAATTCTTGACCATCAAGGAGCAAGTTTACACATCTCTTGTTCCTTATTTTTATGCTAATTTCGAATTTGATGGTAATCGTATCACCTCTAGAGTTTTAGGTAGGGACATCGACATTTCTATCGGTCGGTTTGCTAGGATTCTGCATCTCTCCACTGGTGGAGCGGATGTGTATACCCATGACCTGCATGACTTTGAATTTCCGGAGGGTGAGTCTTCGCTCACCGCATCCACTCTAATCCACGGGGATGACAACCCCGGCTTGGTTAGAAATGAGGTTGTGAGTAGGTACACTCTCCAAGCCCAAGTCCTGGCCAAAATTATTTTCTTCAACATTGTCCCCAAACATGGTGAGTATAGCCACGCTAGGGGTTCCGTACCATTGATTATCTATTGCCTTCTTCGAGGCATTAAGATAAACTTTCCTAGAGTCATAGCTTCTCACATGGCTTCAGATCAGATTCGTACTGCGGGTAGGAGCTTGCCCTACGGCATGCTAATTACCCATCTTCTTAGGGCTCTTGATTTTGATCTATCTGCTGAAAGTCCCTCTAATCCCTTGACCAACATCAACGGAGTTGTCCTGAAGATGATGGAAGCCCAGCTGCGTAGACACGCTCCTGTGCAACCACATATTCCTCCTGCTGGTCCTGGCTCATCATCTGCACCAGGATCTTCTTCTGTTCCAGCCCCTGTTTTTCCTCCTGAGTTTCAGGCCCTTCTCTCTTCGGAGGTCCGCTCTCAGATCGAGGCGCACCAGGCCTGGATCGAGAAGCGCGACGCAGCTATTCGTGCGGAGATGGATGCTCGTTCCATTCAGGATGCTGCTTTTCGGGCGGAGATCCGAAACGACATGTCCTATTTTGCTGAGTTCATGAGATTCGTGGACGTTCAGTTTCAGGCTCTTTTCACAAAATTTGACATGCTCGTTCCTGACCGTACTCCGATTGCTTGTCGACTCCCAGCCACCGGTCCTCCATTCCCTCCCAGAGCTCGTTCTTCTGTTCCACCACCGCGCACCAGAGTAGATGGCATGGATCCAGAGGAGATTGCTTCTTCCTCAGGGGAAGAAGATGGTGGTGACAAGAAGATGGCTGAGGGCTCTGCTGCACAGAGCTCATCTGAGCATGCCGACGACGAGGAGGACGAGGATGCTGGAGATGATGATGATGCTGCTGAGTGACCTCCCCTTTTGATGATGTCAAAAAGGGGGAGAGTTATTTGGGGAGAGCTATCATGAGAGAGATATTTTGTGATATAGTACTTTGTGTGTTGTTTGGACATGTAGTATTTGTGTTTGGACATGTAGTATTTATTTTTATTTTGCTTTGGACATGTATTTTTAGTATGTGTTGTGGACATGGACATGGTTATTTACTTTATGCGTATCTTTTGTTTTGTGTATCTCTTATCTATGCCATATATGAACTCATTTCCTTCATCTATTCTATGACATGAGTATTTGGTATCATTTGTTGGCATGAAAATATGGTGTTTTGTTTTCCTATATATGCATGTGTTGAGGGGGAGCTTCATTTGAAGTCTCTCCCCAAAATATTTTGTGATAACTACATATGTTTTGCCATCATCAAAAAGGGGGAGATTGTTGGCCCAAAGGCCATTATCCCAGTTATTTTGATGATAACAAAACATATTTAGTTATGTATTTAATAATTTTGTTTAAAAGGATTTCAAGTTCAAGAACAGGTTTTGACGACTCCACTTGAAGACTCACACGTTTGGAGTTCGCCCAAGATTTGCATTCCCAAGCTAAAGCACAATAGGAAGCTTCGGGAATAAGATATTGAAGAAAAGAACGAGTCAAGACTACGAAGAAAAAGAACTAGCATAGACTATGAAGAAAACAAGATTTGTATTTTTATTTTTTATTTTAGACATTTTGTCAAAGCTAGATATTAGAAGTAGAGCTATGGGATTATCACACACACACACTTTTTAGTTAGGTTCATGGTTTCAAAAAGATTTTCAATTTCCATTTTCTAACTTAGATTTAAAGCGAACATGTTTGGAAATAAACTTTTTAGAAAGACAATAGTTTTGGAAAAACATTTTTATGGAAAAACAAGTTTTTATCAAAAGGATTTTTATCAAACTATTTTAACATGATAGAAGTATGACATATGCTCATACTCTATGTTTTTACAAGTTCCAAAAAATTTAACCCAAGACCTAAAACCAAAAACCCCAAATTTCTGGTTCTGGAAGTTCTGATTTTTCAGAACTTACAGTAACCGGTCGACCGGCCCGGTCGACCGATGTGCACAAACTGTGCATATGTATATCAGTCGACCGACCCAGTCGACCGAGGCACATTTGCGTTCACAGGATTTTTCGGTCGACCGACCCGGTCGACCGCAGAGCCCCAACGGTCGGATTTTTGACCGTTGGCGGTCGACCGACCCGGTCGACCGGCTACTGTCAGTTTTTCTGACAGTTCCAACAGCTATTTTTTCTGGCTGATTCTCTTTTGGGTTTTGATACCAACGATTTTGTGAGGCTGTTTTTGACCCCTATAAATAGAGAGTCACCTCATATTGATAAGACAACTATTGAAAAAATTGCAAAAGATTTTCACAAGAGCTTTACAAAGAATTCCAATTCCTTTCTTTTACAAAAGATTTTTCAAAGCCTAAATTCCCAACACCCAACTTGTAGCCTATTCCTCTACCTTCTCTCTAGTTTTTGCACACCACAATCCCAAGCTCTACATCTATATCATTGGTTCTAGGATTGTGCAAGTGAGCTATTTTGATCAAGTGTGATCACCTTTCTTATTGAGTGAAGTTGTAGAGGCATCGGCCTCAAGGGAGCTAGTGAGCTTCGGGTGGTGTTGCGGCATCACAAGTGTAGGGACAAGTGTGTCCTTGTATTGGCGATCCGGTGGGATCAACGATAGTAGTGCAAATCCTTCAAGTGTGAAGGCGGGGACGTAGAGCGTGGCTCGAACCTCGGAAACACATCCTTGCGTTTGCGTTTGCTCGAATTTTCTCTCAACTCTACTCCTTTTAATTCTTGCACCTTTATTGTTTTATTTATTGCAAGTCTATATTTGTGCTGTTTGTGTGTTAAATTTTAAATTCCGCATTATTGCCATAATTCATATAGCCATCACCTATTCACCCCCCCTCTAGGTGATTTCATGTTTAACACTACACCTCTGACATCCATTTCGCTGTTAAGTTAACATTAAACTTATGACATTGATCTCCTCGTTTTTCTCAGTGAAAATGAGACCTTTTCATGCTATGTTTAACACTATACCTCTGGCATCCATTTCGCTGTTAAGTTAACATTAAACCTATGACAGTGATCTCCTCGTTTTTCTCTGTGAGAACGAGACCTTTTCATGTATGTTTAACACTATACCTCTGGCATCCATTTCGCTGTTAAGTTAACATTAAACTTATGACAGTGATCTCCTCATTTTTCTCTGTGAGAACGAGACCTTTTCATGCTATGTTTAACACTATACCTCTGGCATCCATTTCCTGTTAAGTTAACATTAAACCTATGACAGTGATCTCCTCGTTTTTCTCTGTGAGAACGAAACCTTTTCATGCTATGTTTAACACTATACCTCTGGCATCCATTTCGCTGTTAAGTTAACATTAAACCTATGACAGTGATCTCCTCGTTTTTCTCTGTGAGAATGAGACCTTTCCATGCTATGTTTAACACTATATCTCTGGCATATCTTTTTGTGAAGTTAACATTACACCTCTGACAAATCGCTTTCCGAATTCCTACGAAGTTCTTTTTGTCACGTTAACATTACACCTCTGACATATGATCTTCTATGGAATTCATTTCCTAGCTCCCCAGCAAGTTCCTGAGTCCCATTCAGTCCTTGGTGGACTTTTCGGGTTGTCACGTTAACAATATACCTCTGACAATTCCTTCCAAATCCCATCCAAATTTTGAGCTTCGTGGCTTCTCAATCGGTTACGTCATTGCGACCTTTGAACCGGCAGATAGCCAAGTCTCATCCTTCAGTCCGGCAAGGACTATTTCTTTGTCATCATACGACAAATTTTGAGCTTGGTGGCTTCTCAATCGGTTACGTCATTGTGACCTCTGAACCGGCAGATAGCCAAGTCTCATCCTTCAGTCCGGCAAGGACTATTTCTTTGTCATCATACGACAAATTTTGAGCTTGGTGGCTTCTTAATCGGTTATGTCATTGCGACCTCTGAACCGGCAGATAGCTAAGACTCATCCTTCAGTCCGGCAAGGACTATTTCTTTGTTATCATACGACAAATTTTGAGCTTGGTGACTTCTTAATAGGTTACGTCATTGCGACCTCTGAACCGACAGATAGCCAGATCCCATCTTTTAGTCCAGTAAGGACTATTTTCTCAAATGGCTGCAATACAACTTGAAAGCGAAAATTTAGAAGATAAAATAAGTTGGAAATGCGACAGGGGAGTCAAATAAAATCACTTTTTATTGATTCCAAAACAGGGATACATGAATGCACAGATTACAAGCTACAACGACACTTCATAGGACTTGATCTGTTCTTCAAGAGTGGCCAGCCTTGTCTTCCTCTCTTCAGCAGCCCTGATAAGCGCCTGTGATCTTAACTCGGCCTCATTAAAGCTCGCCGTCTGGGCTAAGCGAGCTTCGACTTCAACCAAGGTTGCCCTCTGTGCTAGCTCCTGCCGCAAGATCTCATCATTCTGAGCCTTAAGCTGCTCGAGCCGGGCAGTCTCTTTAAGACGCACTGGTTCAGCCTTAGACAAAAGGAGATTAGCCTTCCTGATCATTTCCTTGACCTTTTCAATTTTATCCTCAGCGTCAAGAAGAGCACTGCTAGAAGCGTCTATGACATCCCCGAGCTCTACTTTCCTTGTCTCCAAGGACTTCAAATCAGAAGAAATGGCCTTAGCAGCTTCCTGAGCGGTGAGATGAGCTTCATGCATCTGAGCAACAAGGTGCGCAAGCTGCTCGTTAACTGAAGACTCCAAATCTGAATGACTAAGACAGCGCCATTCGTCCACATCCATCTCAAGTCTGTCCACCAGAAGCTCCAATGCAGCGGCCTGGTTATCCCCCCTAAAGTCTCGAATACTATCAATGCTTCGGGAGAGGACCACCTTTAAAGCAGATAACGAGGTAGTCGAGCCCTTCAAGATCAAAGCAATGTATCGCTTCAAGCTTTTATAAAAGCTGTCGACTAACTCAGCCACGAATTCGTTCTCGGCCTCAACTACTCCCGACAAACGAGCAGCCCCTGAAGACAGAGTTTTCACTGGCTTTATTGACATTACTGTGGAAGGAGTAGTAGAGGCACTGGCTGCAACAACATGAGGGGTCGTCGGTGATCTCGGAGGAGTCCTCATCGAAACCAGTACACTAGCCATGACCGAGGTAGGACTAGTGATTATTTCTGGGAGAACTGGCTCAACCACCAATGTTGGAGAAGTAGGACTGGTAATCACCTTCAGCTCCGCTCCTGGCAAGATAGGCGGCACTGGCGAAACCAATGGCATCTCACTCACTGATATAGCTGGAAGTGAGGTTGGTTTCATGACTACCGTTCCCTCAATTTCATCTCCTCTGGCTGGTTCGGGCTGATAAGAGGGCAACCCGTGATACAAAGCATCCAACTCGGCAGCATCCGCCGCGGTCGAAGTACTTACTTCACCCCTGGTTCTCTCAGGAAGATTGGTTGGCTCTCTTAAAGTCGATGCACCCAGAGGCGGAACACCTACAACAAGACTTTGTTTAAGCAAGGCATACAAATAGCAGAAGTCAAAAGGCCAAAACACTACCAAAAGATGATGTCGCCTCAATCGTCTTGACGGCTGCATCAGTCCCTGCAGGCTCCACTGGAAAATCTTTGGCAGAATCGACATGAATGGCCGGCCCACCTTCACTCGCCGAACCCTCCGTGGTCCACCCAAAGAGCTAGAGGCTACGGGACTTCCTTTTGATGTCCCAGCACCCGAAGGACCTACATCAGCCGCATCACCTCCAGACTCTTCTGAGACGGCGAAATAGCCAGCTTCATCGCCTTCTCTATAAGTAAACAAGGGATCATAATGCTCCCTTTGTTCTCCAGTAGCCTTAGCTCTCGAGCTTCTCACCGCCTCAGTTCCTGAATCATAAAGTAAACAATGAGCTATATGGAACACATAAGAAGTATATTACAAGAACAGAGTTGATCTTACCCGCGTCCGGAGCAGCTTTACCAGCAGTCTGCCTAGCAGCCGATAACTTGATTACTAATGGAGCAGGAGGAGGAGGCACTGCAGATGATTCGCCCTCTGCAATAACCGTAGGAGTGTAGCGACGAGGCTTCTTCACTACCCTCTTCCTACGAGATCCACCCTCCCGCTTTCGTTTGAAGTGGACATCAAGGTCTTCTTCCTCCACTTCTTCCACGTCAACATGTTCTATAGGGGCCGTGCTTACCCCAGAAGCAGCTGCCGGAGCCTCAGCACCTGTATCCGCTTCAAAGCGAGGACTTCCTGCATCTGAGGCTTCGCTATAATCAACATCAATGAATTCCCCGAGGCCTGAAACGCGGACCCTTTTACCCTCGCTCTTCTCAGTGACCTTCCGCTTCAGCCACTGAGAGATTAACTTCACACCAGAGGAATTAATAGAAAATCCAGTGGGTGCGGAGTTCGAGGTTCTATACCACTGACAGAATCCCAGGGTCGTCAGAAGGTTCGGAGTCCTTAGCGGCATGCACAGTCGCGCCTCGGTACAGCCACAATGAAGAACCGCCAGGCACGAGCTCCATCAATGACTGCTGTTTGGATTGCCTACATATAGTTGGTCATACCCAAACTGACGGGCAAACCGACTCGGAACATAGGGCTCCAGGTAACAGGTGTCCCCACTTCTATACAACAAGTGTAATGGCCGGATGCTAACCAACCACTCAAAGACTCCCCGACTCAATGACGTCTGCCTTTCCCCTACATCCTTGAATTCTTCACCATAGCCTGCATCACGAATGTAGGGGAAGCATCAGAAAAGGCTATAAACGTCATGACGACACAACAACTTGCGGACCGCAGCCACATAAGTCTTCGACCATGAACACCCCTCAAATCGACGGAGAAGCGCCATTCGAACACCTTCTGGGGGCTCCTCTCCGGCTTGGATGATAGAAGGACAGTGAAGGGCGAACCATGCCATCAAATAAGTATATGGCAGACCTATTCTGGGGTTTGGTCCGTCGCGAGGCAAAATAGTCCCTTTTTCCTGCTTCGTTGTTGGTGGCCGACAGAAAGCCTCTATCAATCCACGAAGGCCTCTTTGAATACAGCACACCATGGCTGGAAGAAGTCCAAGAGAACGACCATGGACTAGATGAATGGCAGGCAATAAGACAGTGGGATGAATGACATCACCAGACGAAGAGGGCACCACACATCTCTTCAACCAGACCGTTAGAAAACCAGCCAGAAGTGCCTTCGGGACGTCGATCGACGAGCCTGGTAGTGAAAACTCTGAAGAATATCACCTTTCTCATAGGGTCCGTCATCTTCTTCCAGAATTAGATCCCCTTTAGAGTGCTCTTGTATCCGGCGAAAGATGTCTTCATCAGCAACTCCACAATGAGCCGCTTCAGGAGTACCTTCCATGTCGGGGAACAAATAATTTTCCCAGCTCTTCAAACTGCATGAAGCTCCCTTTTGGCTCCCATGCATACTGGAGTAAATGTACAGGTGGCACATCAACTCCCGGTAAGTCTCAAACAAGGCGGGCTCCTACTTCTCTAGAAGTGCCAATTCCGCCTCGCACTGGAAATATTCTTCATATGGAAAAGACCCCAAAGGCAGAGCAGAGACTTCCCACATCTCATGCAGAAGCATACCCAATTCACCAATAGGGGTGAAGAAGGTCCCTGTAGCCGGGCAGTACAACTCAAAGATGGCGTAGAAGTTCGCTACGTTCATCTGAATACCATAACAGGTCGCCCTGACGGCCTCGTAAAGTCCCAGCCTCTCCAGATCCTCCTCAAAATGAGCAAGGATATATAGGGTCAAGTCCCTCCACCATGCCTTGGTAGGGTGAATCCACCCAGGAGTCCTGAAATCAGTGGCTAGATAATTGCCACCAATCTTAAAGAACTGATTTCCAAAGGTCTGAGCCACAGCGGGATTTTCTCCCACTGGGATGTCTGGAAGTACATTCCCAGGGTGGAGACCCAATATGCAGCGAGGAGGACCTGTCCTTGTGTAACCGGGAGACGGAATTATCGACTTCCCTACGTGAACAGAGTCAGTAGTCCGAGTTACTTGCCACTGCATTTTTCGAGCCCTCGCCACGCATTGAAAGAAGGACAAGGGAAAATGCCGCTTGCTAGATGGGAGATAGAACTTCTCGCCATCCAATTTGAAAATCCACTGCTCCTCTCCGGCTAGCAGCTGGTGATCGTTGTCTGGCGCTGCATCTCCGAACATGAAGCCGGGCTTTCGATAGATTCTTCGGTCAGAATCATCAAGGGGAGCAGTAGTTAAGATGCTCCTCATGGTGCGTTGATCCCCAGTACGAATAAGTGCATCCCGAGCAGGAGAGCTTCGCTCGCTGAATAGTGAAGCCTGCCCTTGAAACTGCAGGCTGACGTTGCCATCTAGCCCCCTGGCTGTGCCAAAGAGACTGTTCAGAGGACCAGGAGTATAGTGCACTGCAAGAACAAGGAGAAATTATGATTAGTTCATCAATTAAACAAGAGCTAAAATAAGATTCAATTTTTGTTAAGGCATAGCCTCGCTCTCCGAGCGAAGCTGGCCTAATGATAGCTTCGCCCCAAAGCTTAGCTTCACAGCTGCATCGTAACTCCGCATTCCACATGAGAGCAGGATGCAGGAAAATATCCAAGTGTTAACTTCGCCCTGGAAGCTTGACCTCGAACAACAGAATGCGACAAAGCCCCAGGGGCTAACTTCGTTAGAAGGGTATTATTGCCTAAAGATTATTTTAAGGGCATTAAGGTACTTTTCAGTTACACTCCAAAGGCTAGCTTCACACCCTGCCATTTGGTAGGATGTGAACCGCGTAAGGGATAGCTTCGCCCGGAAGCTTGAAGAAGAGACCCTTCAGTTCTAAGATTCCCAATCAAGAAATCAAGGGAAATTTAGGGAATTGAACTCCCTAAGATCACCAGATTATGATTGATCGCTCTGGATTCATCGAAAGATAGCCAGAAATTGGCTTTAAAAGAGAGATGAAAATCTCTGATCAGAAAGGAAAGATTCCTACCCGCGATAGGTCGTTCGATGACCGGAGGAGGAGAAGGACCCTCCGTCGTAGAGGTTGCTACCTCTTTTCCTGCTCGTCTTTTGGGAGCCATTGGAGAACTGTGAAAGTTCTTGAATTCTTGAACAAAGAAGAAAGAAGAAGAAAGGGCTTGCATTGCTCTAAAAATTCAAAGAGAGATCGTGCCTTCTCTTTCAGCCCGATCAGGCTTTTATAGGCTGATGATTGTCTAAATGTCGCCTCCTCGAAAGGAGCGCAGACAGTCGTTTCAAATTATTTGAAACGGCGCCTAAAGCGCCTTCCCGAGAAGCGCTGCTTCAGCCCCACTAAGGGCTAACTCTGTCGTGAGTCCAGCGTTGATTTAGCGCGATGCTTGAATAACTTCGCTGAGAAACATACCTTGGCTCCGCCAAAAGCACATCTCTAGCTTCGCGTTAGACTTATTAAAAACATAAGCTCAACCTAACCGATCACAATATGAGCACTGTCATCATAGGAATAGGGTAGTAGATATAATAGTGCAAATCGTAAATGCATTTAGTGCTAAAAGTAGGAGTGTAATCTCCAAGGTCAGTGCTCCACATGAGAATTACCAGTCCAGCTTGTTTCTACCACATGGAATCTCTTTCATGGGGCCTGCTCAGCAATCAAGAAGGTTGGGATCCCGCTGTCAGTGATCTCTACTATGGGCTTAACCCCATCCCCTCGATAATTATAAGATTATTCTCCTAGATAGACCTTTTATCAAAATGGACTTTATAAGGTCCAGAGTCATATATATGGCTTAAAAGCTTTTCATATGTTTTATATTTTGATGCAAGCATTACTGCCCATCTTATGAGAAACTTCCCCTCAACTTGGTAAACATACAACATTTGATCGTAAAGATGGTTGCATGTTGAGGTTTGACTATATAGCCTACCTTCCGAACTTGCCTCACCATTTCATATCATTAATCTCAAATAGAACTTTTCATCCCATAAGCGTATCATTATATATAAATTCTTGATGCCACATTATATATATATATATGTATAATATGTATATATATATATGTATATATATGTATATATATATATGTATATATATGTATATATATATATATATGTATATATATATATATATAATTTTCAAATGTAAAAATCAAATTTATAAGTAAGATAAACTGACTATACGAGCACAAGTGCTTCTTGTTTCCACTAGTATGCCACACATTTGTTGTTGCTGCTCATTCCATTTAGAATAGAGAAATTAAATTAACAAATAACAAATGAGTTCAAATATTTATTAGTGAGATTTAAACAAGCATTGAAAATTGAACTCTATTTGAAAATATTTAATAAATCAGATAATTGCCAATCTGCAATTAAAATGCTTAAAGTATGCAATTAAAGAATTTTCTTTACTGTTTCTCAAGCTGAGTTTAATAACCAGTTTGTCCATCGTAACCTTATTAAGCACATCATCAACAAAATTAGATTTAAAATTAATTTTGATCAGTAAGATTAGAACAAATTCTTAACCTCCATAATACAGATAGACATGAAAATATTTATAATTTAATGAACATGGTCTATGGTAAGATCTGTAACTAAAATAACACATAATTAATTCTGTAATGAAATCTACAAAAAATATAGCAAAATGAGTCTAGAGATTACTCACTAAATACTGTAATAGCAAGAATTAATTATTATTCATATGTAAGTAACCAAATAAAATAAACTATCCAATAAAGCTGAATGTGACTTCAATTGATTTAAAACTTGTCTATCAAATTATCAATTAAAGCCATATATATTTTTTAAATGTGTTATCCTATGCTAGTATTATATGGAATACAAATCCAGATAAAAAACATGTAGGATATAAAATAATATGTACTCATATTAGAAGCATAATTCAATTACACGAAATTTTTCCAAATCCTTAGGATCTATCAACATTATTAGGTAAATTCAATCCTACTAAGAAACATACAAACTTTCTAACAAGAAAAATTAGTAAAACTCCACCAAAATATGACAGAAGGAATGAGTGTGATTTCTGATTTCATGACATAGACCAAATCTGATATATGAAGATGAAAAATTTTCTCTAAAAATGAAGATGAATATTTTTTTCCAGCATATACTAAGAAGAGAAAGAAATGGGTCCTTAATTCAAGAAAAAATCACTTCAAAGTCTATATTTATTGACCTGAAAAAAAATTTATAAGCTTTTTAAAGTTTCAATTCAGTGAAATTCCAACTCAAAATAGCCCAAAAAGCACCAAGCCAAAAATAAAATTTGAACATCATCCTCAACTTTAGCTTCAACAAGCAGAGAAGCAAACATATCCATGTACCAACCACAAAATTCTATTAAAGGCGCATATAGGTTTGAATTCAGCTAAAATCTCGATCATAGGCAAGACACCAGGCAGAATTCTCATAAAAAATTCAACTTATCCATACGATTGGAAGCAACCTTGATAGATCAAAATCAGAATCCAATTTTGAGATGCCCAAACTCCTCTGCTCAAAATCACTCATCAAATCAAAATTCCATTAAGAACAAAATCAATACAGAACCAAGACCAAAACCGATTTCAGAGGCAAAACCCCTCAATCAAAATCCAATCTTGCCATCATCTACGTCCAAACTTTCTGCATGTTGCTCCTATACACTTGTTGTCCTCATCAGCCTAAAAGCCAACTTTCTCACTTATTACTAATTCATAATTACTTCTCATTAATTTAATATCCTCAAAGTAAGAAATTTGTTTTCCTAAATGCAACAACGTTTAGTTTTTCTCTTCTAACACTTTAAGTGATTTAGGCACAATTAAATTGTCCATTCTCATTTAAAACTTAAAATTAAGAAATGTGCTAGCATCATTTTGTCGTAATGAGTATATATTGAAAAGTTATTATGACAAGGATGCTATACTCATAAACACAAAACATGAGAAGTAAACTTGAGAGGAACAATATGACAAAATGTACAACCAACAAAGTATGTTAGTTTATACTAATGTTATACTGCAAACAGACTATTTATGCTCATACTCATCTAAAACCAGTTAAAATTAAGAAATTGCACTGCCATCAGCTAGCAAAGGTAGATTGAAAAAAGTTATATGGCATGAGTAAATTGCTTCTAAGCATAATTTGTGAAAAGTAAAATTGAGAGGGACAATACAACATACAATCAACAAGCGAATTTTACATTGCAAACTAACTACTCATCCTAGACAGTGTTACAAAATGTGGTGTGTTTTCATGCTTTCAGCACGCTAGCTTAGACTACCATAAGTAGTTTTTGATTTTAAAAAATGTGGGAACAGAGAATGGTAAAGAGAGGTTTATATAGGAGATGGTGGATAGCCTTGAAATGGTCACGATCCAAAATCGGAACCCCCATGTCTATATGCCCAGCATGTATAAATCAATATGCGCCAGTATATGCGAGCGTACAAATCAATATGCCTTTTAAATTGTTGGGATTTTTCCATCCAAAAATTAAAATAACAAATAATTTAATAAAATAAATATAGGAACAACGTTACTGGTCTCAGGGAAAGCGGGTGGTCGCTGTGCTAAAAGGCATATCGCCGACCTCGTGCAATTAGCCCAGGCAGATGTACCCTTTAGTGATACTACCCCTCTCTACCGGTATCCCTTGCGTACACGACCACGAAGGGGATGTGACCTCGAACTGTAAATAATGCCCAGATTAAAGGAGAAAGGTGAAATTTGATATGAGAAAGAGGGAAGAGAAAGAGAGGCATCATTTTTTCCATTTTAATTCTCTTACTTCTACTTTCATGGTGTGTGTATTTATATATATAGGGAGCTGATTCCCTAAGAACGTCTCTCACATTTCTGTGAGAATTTTCATGTGGGCCGTCGGATCTGATAGATCAAATCAAATAAAACCAGATCTCTATCAGATCCGCAGCCCACATGAAAGTTCTCACAGAAATCCGTGAGAACCGTTCTTAGGGGATCAACTCACTATATATATATATATATATATATATATATATATATATATAATATATATATATATATATATAGACTTGTATCCTTTCAAAAGGATTTGATCCCGGATCCTTCCCACTCAAATTCAACCCTCCAACATTCGAATACAAGATCCACTCCGTTGAAGTTGATCTATACTATTTCAAGTATTTATAAACCAAAATCAAGTGTTTTAAATTTTTTTCCCATCCATCAAGTAGGAGAAAACGGACGGCCTAAATAGTGAGTTGGTTAGTTTAACGGTGTAGAACATTTGAAATCTAATAAAAATTAGTTTATAGGGGTTTTTAAATGTTTAGATCATAATGAAATGGCCGGATCGAGAATTTGTATGTCTAAAGACATAGATCTAACCAACTCACTACTTTCGGCCGTCCATTTTGCGTCGCTTGATGGATGGGAAAAAAGTATTTAAAACACTTGATTTTTGGTTTATAGATACTTGAAATAGTATAGATCAACTTCAACGGAGTGGATCTTATATTCGAATGTTGGAGGGTTGATTTTGAGTGGGAAGGATCGGGATCAAATCCTTTTGAAAGGATACAAGTCTATCTATCTCTCTCTCTCTCTCTCTCTCTCTCTCCTCTCTCTCTCTATATATATATATAATATATAATATATATATATATATATATATAATATATTATATATATTATATATTATATATATATATATATATATTGAGTTGATCCCCTAAGAACGTTCTCACGAATTCATGTGAGAACTTTCACGTGAGCCGTCGGATCTGATAGAAATCTAGTTTTATTTGATTGGATCTATCAGATCCGACGACCCACGTGAAAGTTCTCACAGAAGTCCGTGAGAACCGTCTTAGAGGATCAACTCACTATATATATATATATGTGTGTGTGTGTGTGTGTGTGTGTGTGTGTGTGTGTGTGTGTGTGGTTACTGTACCTCAGCTGACAGCTGAGAGAGTTTCTCAGCCGGCATGACGTGGCTTTATATTAGCCGCAGAGAAGTCAAAAATTTAGGCGGTAAAAATAGACCCTCAACCACTTTTCGTTGCCCAATGACTAAAATACCCTCAGTTTCACTTTTACCTGGTTACAACTTTTACTCCTTTAAAAAATTACAGATCTGAAAATTTTAAGTTTTTTCAAACAAAAAAATTACATATCTTGATTACTAAATTTTAGAAAGATAAATTATTTTAAAAGAATGCAACCATGATCGCATTGATGTTCAAGTTTTTTTTGAAGATGTTTTAATCACAATAAAAATCTATTACCGCGACTTGAAATAGTTTATTTTATTTTATTTTTTTGTTTTCTGAAACTGCAATCGAAGTCGCAGTTTCTGAAAAGAAAATTTTGGATTTAAAATTTTTAATTTCATTTTCACTTTTTAGATTTATTTTTATTTTACATTGCGAGTTTTAGTCGCAATGTTGCAGTTTTTTTATTTTTTCGATTAGGGTCGCAATATTTTTTCGACCTTACTAAGCTAAATAGGATACTGCAACCGTGGTCGCAGTCTTATAAATAAGAGTCGCAGTCAATTGAAGCAGTGACAATAATCTCGTAAGTTAATTAATTAAGATGATTAGAAGATTGCGACTTCGGTCGCAGTCTTATATAACATCAGTCTCTTTGAGAATGTTTTGTTTGATAACAATGCGACCTTGGTCATAATATTTTTTATTAAATAATCTAAATAGAATATTGCGACCATGGTCACATTCTTATGAAATAAGAGACATAGTCAATGAAACAGTGAACAAGATCTCAAAAGTTAAGTAATTAAGATGGTTAGAAGACTGCGACCAATGTAATAGCAGTCCTTTTGAAAAGTTTTGTTTGATAACACTGCGACCTTGGTCGCAGTATTTTTTAACTTATTTTTCATTTTTGCGACCAAGGTCGCAGTTTTTTATTAATAAATTTTAATTGGATTGCGACATTTGGTCGCATTCATAATAATAAATTGTCACATAAAATTGAATTCTGTGATCATAGTCATAGTATGAAATTTCATCTTCAAACCATTTGTTTTAAAAGACAGGCGACCAAGATCTGACAGCGTGAGGAGACACAGAGAGATAGAGATATAAAAGGGAGAAAAAATAATAATAAAAAATGTAAAACTAATACATCATTCTAAGAAAAGACAAACGATAGGGGCTTTTAGTAATTTCAATTATTTTCAAAAGCGGGACGTCATTTTATATTGTCGAATTATGTGGCTCATAATATGCCACGTCACCGCAGGCTGAGTGGGACTCTCAGCTGTCAGCTGA
>JAVJIF010020071.1:0-66323 GCA_038442645.1 Agave tequilana | reverse complement strand
ATCAACGGAACAAAGTGGGTATGCGCTGACCAGACTCCTATGGGTACACTTCCCAGAAACTTTAGAAGAGAGTTCTTATAATTTTTTAGTACTTGTAATTTCTCTTCAAATTTTTTGTAAGTTTCCCCGTTCAATCATTGGAAAACAAGATGGTGACTTCGCTGGTGAATATTTTGTTCAACAATAAGAAATAATGTCGCAATGCGATGATTAGAGCTTCGGGTCTATTGCTGAAATGTTGGTCATCCAATTTGACCATGAGAAGTTTGAACACTTCTCTCTGAGGGCGGCGCAAGCCCCCCGTACGTGCGCAAGCACAAAAAGATTTCTTTGGCTAGATCTGTGATTGCAAACATTTATTACATTATTATTTATTATATCTTCACATTTATACAGTATAAATCTGCTAATTTTCTTATCTTAAATGTCTATTTTGCAGAAGATAATCATGAAGAGAAAAAGGATAAAATTAAACAAATATCAGTTAAAGTCAAATTTAACTAGATCTATTTGGTTAGAGGAATTCAGGTGGTTAAATTTAGATTTTGATGAATCAAATGGTTAAAGCCAAAGATAAAAAGGAGAATTGTCAAAATCCAGAACGCAAAATGAAAATCAAGCAGGAGATAAAACAGAATCGTCAAACAGAGACCTACCCCCAGGGTGTGCCACCTGGCCACAACCAGGCCGCAGAAATGCGGCTAAAGTAGCATTTCCACAGCTATCTTATAGAATCAAGGGGAGCATTAGCTCCCCCTATCTTCAGACGGTCCTCTCCCTTGATTTTTGCCTATAAATACTGGGATTTCTGAGACTGCAGAGGACGATTAGGCAAAAGAAGGATTCTTAGGCTAGTTTTCCTTCTAGTTAGTATAGATTTTTATTTTTATTTTTATGTAATTTTTATTTCATTGTAAGCCTAGGTTAGACTGAGATTTATGTATGTAAGAGAGAGATTTATGTTGAGAGTGACACCGATGTAACCTCCTCCTTTCTTTCATCATTTTTATAAGCAATCAAATGGTAACTTGTTTTTGTTCTTCTTTGTTTTCATGTACTTCTTCTTTTCTACTTTTTCTCTTTTGGTTTTGATATTAACCCAAGTGAGTCGAATAGCATTAGCATTGCCTTATTTTAGCGAGTGCCATCAATAGCTCATGACGATGGTTTCCTTCCTATATTTGTATCATTTCATACTTGCTCAAAGAAGCCTTGATGATGTAATGTGAATTGGGATTGAGTTACTCTTATGAGTTATGCGCTGATCACCTCCAGATCTAGGCAAACATTCAAGGATTCCAGGTAAGTCATTAACTGGAAGAGGTAGTTAAGTTCTTTTAGTTTTGTTTTTTTCTTTTAATCTGTACTTTAGATCACCATCTACTCTCAACTTTATTTATTTTTTTTACTTTCTTTGTATAAATTTATTTTCTATTTCTCCATCTACTCTAACCTACCACTTTCACAATTGAACATAACCTATTTCCTTTTCTTTCTAAAGAACAAGAGAAATTTTTAACTATTTTTTATAATTTAAAAGAGAACTTACAAAAAGCTTTCATCGCTCCTCTTCCTTGTGGATCACGACCCCACAGCCACTTGCTATCGCGGTAGTATTGAGAATGTTGGCCCAAAGGTTACAATCTCCAGTTTTGTGTTAGCCCATTTGATACTATCAAGTTCAAGAGCGTATTTTAGATCTTAAAAAGATCTAACAGAGTTCAAGAAGATCTAACCGGTTTCTTCCTCTAAAGGAAGGTATTGATGGCTCAAGGGTACTCAAGAACGGGATTATAGCTTAAAACACTCAACGTCAGTCAAATGTCACTATCAGAGAAACCCATTTGAAAATTCTTGCAGTCGATTAGAGCCTTATTAAAAACTAGTTTGTTGAAGAGTAGAACATAGATTTGAGGCTCAAAGATATACGCACACAAAAGTGCACGTTTTCAAAAGTATGATTTTGACATGTTTGATTTTGATACTTGTTCCACATTTTCTTTGAAATTTTTATCTCAGTTTAGAACTTGTTTCTCATCGCTATCATGTCTTCTCTCTTCTGAAATTCACACAAAAATTATTTCAAAATTCTTTATCTTTAAAAATTTCTTTGACCCAGTTTTTGGCCTAGGTCGGTCGACCGCGCGCGTCTACCGTGCCTATTACAGGCTAGAACGGTCGGCCGCATGATCTGCTGAATCTCTGACAATTAGGGTGTGCATGTTATGCACAGTCCTGGTCGACCGATCCCTTATTGCGGTCGACCGTCTGTAACTAGTTTGGTCTCGGTTAACACGGTCGACTGACCGGTTCGACCGAGAGCCAACAATTAATTTTTTTTGAATGGTCATCGATCGGCCGGTTGACCGAGAGACTGCCAGATTGGCAGTAATGACCAGTTCTTTTAAATCTGTTTTAAAATATGTTTCTTTTAAAACGTGAAAGTTGAATTTTTAGGATCAATTTCTTCCTTTTTAGACCTGATAAAATATTCTAAAAGTATTTTTTAAAACCTATATAAAGGTCATTGAGATTGAATATTTCATAACAACAAATTCTATTGAAAATCTAGTTTTTGCTTTCAAAGAGAAAAGTTTCAAGTTTTCTTTTGTGTGCT
Source organism: Agave tequilana (assembly GCA_038442645.1). NCBI lineage: Eukaryota > Viridiplantae > Streptophyta > Magnoliopsida > Asparagales > Asparagaceae > Agave > Agave tequilana. The sequence continues at coordinate 63,706 of JAVJIF010020071.1, read as the reverse complement.
CTTATTTTTAAAGTTTTAATTGAGTTTTTCTGTACTTAAAATCTCTCTTTTCTGATTTTCACTCTCACTTACAACCTTGAGCTTCAAGTTTATATTTTACTCTATAGGGTTTCTGTAAGAGAGTTGCAAAGATAGTGTTTGTGATCTCTTGATCACCCAGAGCTTGTATCTCAATTGGCTTTGTACTGTCTCTGGTGTAAAGGATTGAATTTTGGCGTCGTTGCCAGGGATGGATGGTAAGTAACTCTCTTTTTAAATTTATATTTTTGGTTAACTTTCTTCTTTGTTGTTGGTGTTAGTGATTGATATCAAGAAAATTTTTGCTACATTGGACAAATAAGTGGCCCTAGACTCTGCTCAAGAAAGCAGAGCCCAGAAGCCCTCAGATTTGCTGCAATCCCGTGGCAATCTGAGTGAACTACTAATCTGTATTTTTTGTAGGGTTGTTGAATTGCAAGGTTAAATTTTTGTAGCTATTTATTTTCTTGTTTAACTCACGGTACATACTTTCTAACCTCAATAGTAAATTGATGTTTGTTAAATGCTAAATACAGTTTAGACTTTGTATTTAGGCACGTGTCTAATTTCTTTACATTTTAAATTACTATTGAAGAGTGCTGGAGCAAAAGTATGTGTGCATGGCATGTAGCATTGGGACACTTTTGAACTTTTTACATTGCGGAAGTGTTTCTTTTCAGGTACACATTGCACTAAATTGATTTAAGGGCTTGTCCTATAAACAAATAAGGTTGGAAAGTCATTATCCTCCCATAACCCACAAACAATCTCCTCACTCACTAATCCAAGTCTAACTAAAACTGAGTAGACATTGGCTCTAGGGATATCTGGGACTCATAGGAGACTGACCTGAGGAGAAAGTAGATTAAAATCTGACTCTTGCAAAATCAGTGTCAAGGTTGGGGATTGAGAGGCGAAACCTTGAAGGCTGGTGATTTGGTTTAATTAGGCCCATTTCTTTTAAGCACGAATACCTCTCACTAATCTTGCCCCTTCCTGGTCGATTAACTTGTGGTTAGATTCTGCAATATACCCTCCGTGGACAGTCTAACCAATTAGGAGTCGTCTAGGTTTTCGATCAACTCTAACTTAGGCTAGATTTTTTTTCTTTTTATTTGTTTGTTTTTTTGGTTTGTTTTTGACATTTCTTGTGTGATATGGCTTATAACAATAATTTTTTCAATTTTACTGATTATCCATATTACACCCCGACCACTTTTTGGGATATTACCAACCTGGCATATCATAACTTTAACTAACAAAGTATGCTGGATTGGTCTTATCCAAATCAATACATGCCCTGTCCCAATATTATGAACAAGACTGAAATAATCATCACTACTCTTTGTTTGATGGGGAAAATTGAAGGCATGTAAATTCTTTATTTGACTGTAAAGAAAGTTACAACGGATCAATAATCCGATTACAAGAGAAGGAAGATATTCAAGCTCAAATCTTCTCTTTATTTAGTGTTGGGTTCTTGATGTAGCAATGAAAAGTGAATCTCATTTTTTGTTGACTGGGTGAACGTCATGATCTACTGGGAATCTTCTCTTTGGATGGTGGACGAAGTAACACAACTTCTGTCCAACAAAATCTCAAAGAGACTTTAGGTAAGAACAAACTTGAACTCAGCAAGTTACTAGAAGAGTTTTACTCTTAAGTGTTTCTCAGCTAGAAGCTCTGATCAGGATTCTTTAAAATCGATCCAAAACTTCTGACCTTTTCAACCCAAAACTTCCGACCTTTTCAATAGCGAACTAAGCTATTTATAGGGATTTCAGGGTAAAACTGTCTCCTAAAAATTCTCCATAATAGGGGCTAACTCCCTCATTACGTGGCAGTAATTGACCCAGTAATGAGGGCAGTTATAACAGAGACGCAGGGTTTCTCTGTAGTTGAAACGCAGGCTTCGGGCTTCGCGTTAAGCCGTTGAGGTAACGCTTGAGCTTCGCATTTGGTTAAAATGTTAGCCTCAAGTCCTGCGTCAAGCTCTATGTGAGACGCGAGCTTCGGGCTCTGCGTCTTGGTCGTTGCGGTGTAGTGGATACGCGGGTTTTAACCCTCGCGTCTTGGTACTATGGTGATGCTAAGACGTGGCTTTCAAGCTCTACGTCTTGGTACTGCAGTGAAGCAGAGACGCGGATTTTGATCCTCGCGTCTTAGTACTATGCCAACAGCTATGATTAGCCTTGTGTCTGAAGTTCTGACTCTGCTTTCTGATGACTTGTCCTCAGTGATTTTTAGATAGTCTACAGAACCCCCTCTAAAGTTTTCGATATTCCGCGGTTGACTGGGACAGATTTTGAAATACTTTAGTCTTTAGTTAAATTCATACTTCTCATGATTGGACTGACAATCATTTGAGATGCTCTAAGTTTGATCTTGTCTGGAATGTGGTCTTCGTGAGTGTAGTGTAAAACCTTTTGAAGCCGCCAGAAATGATCGTCTTGAGTGTCTAGATACGCAGTCCAGACCTCCTTGGTACTCTAAGCTGGTTGTTGGTGTACTATTGAATCAGGAGTAACCAGTCGTCTGCCTGTGCCAGTGTACTATTGAACTGATTGCAAAAGCGAAGACTAAATGCAAGTCTTGTAGACGTACGCGACCTTTGAAGGGACGCGGTCTTTGAAGTGAAGACGCAGCTTTTCACTCTGTTGAATAGATGCAGCTTTCGTTTGCTGAAGAGACGCAGCCTTTAGGGAGACGCGACTTTTAAAGTGAAGACACAGCTCGCGACCTTTGGGGGGACGCCACTTTGTTAATCATGAGACCCGCGTTCTGGGCGCATTGCCACGTGTCTGACGGAGTTGAGGGGACGTATTTCCCTTAACGCGTGAAATTCGCGTCCGTTCAAGACGCATGCCACGCGTCGGGCGAAGATTGGACCTCGAGACACGTGCCACGTATCTCTACAGATTACTGTGTCTATAAGGGACAATAGTCTTTCAAGAGTCATTATTTGACTCTTCTTCTTCTTCGCTGAGCCTTGTGTCAAGAGTTAAGAAAAGCATAAAGATTTTTCCATTTTCCTTCATCTTTAACTCTGATCTCATGGTTAAAATGGCACCAAAGACCAAGCATGCTGCCTCGTCCTCGAGCGCTGTCGCTCTAGAGGCTCAAATGGGCGATCCTTCTACGCAGGAGGCTCCCATTTTAGGTAGTAAAACCATCTGAATTGGTTTTCACCATTAAAGGGGCTTAAAGAGTTCTCTCAACTCTTAAGTCTTTTTTGAATGTAAACCGCCAATGCGAGGCCCGTGCCCGTGTTTGATTTTTCAGACGCGGCTTTTGCCTTGGTAGGCAAGACACGGGTTTGACGACCTCCGCGTCTTCGCTTCATCAACTTGAGCCCACATCTGCCTGTCAAACGCGGGCCTCATTGAGTCTTGCATTTTGATCGTAATATTTAGAATTTTTCTAATTGACGAAGGTCTAGATGCGGACTTCATGTGATCCTCGCGTCTTTAAAGTTAGGTGTGTGTTTCACTGAGTCTCGCGTCAGAGTCCAACATTTAAAAGAAATTTCTAAGTGGATTTTGAAACGCGGGCTTTAGGCAAGCCTCGCGTCCTTGAGCTTAAAGACGAGTTTTGTTGAGTTCCATGTTTGAATTTCAAACACCTAGCCATTTTCTTTTAGATTTCTGACTAAGTGTTGTCTTCTTTGCATTGCTATATTCTTCTAGCTCCTTGTCTAAGAAGTGCCACTTTAGGCACATAAGTGGTGCTGATCCGAATTTGACTTTTGTGCTCCGAAGGACTGCTCCTGTGACTTCTGGTAAGTCCAAGGAACGTAAGGATAGGATCACCAAAGCCAGTATGCTGACCTTTCAGGAGATTCTTCTTGATGGCCAGTTTGAGTCGGATTTCTGCACTTTGTTAAGGAAGTCCGCCTTCTTCTTTAGTGACTCAATCGAAGAAGATGAAGCTGCCCTTTATGATGGGAACTACAAATGGCTTCACTGAATTAGTGATAGAAAGTTCTTCCTTCCGAACTTGGAGAGGACATATCTCCTAACCTATCTGCAGCACATGTCTGTGCGTCAGATAATTGATCGGAACTTGGTTAAGCTATATTCTGGAGTCTCTTTGGGCAAGATAGGCGTCCATGAAGCCTACACCGTCGGACATGAGAGGTGTATGCTGGGGTTGCACCCTGGCTTGGTCAGGACTGAGTACCCGAAGGGAGAGATCCCCCAGCTTGGAGCCACTTTCATTCAACAATTCCTGGAGGTAGGAGGTGACATTCCTTCTGAATTTTATGCCACCGGCTGGATTCATTCTAATGACTAGCATTGGTGGTGTAGAATGGTAGGGTTCATCTTGGCAGAACTTGGTGACCTTCTGCTACAGGCTAGGCTGTATAAGGCTGTCAGAACTGTTCAATACGGCTTTCAGCAGAGCACGCAACACTTTTACACTATCCTGGAGCATTACAATCCAAAGACTTAAACCTTCCTCACCCCCTGGGGGAAATGGGACTCGCCCTTCATGAGATGTATGAAGTCTCGGGGCTGAAGATTAGGGATGCCCCTTATGAAGAGTATGTCTCGACCTCTGAGGAGCTTCACCTCTTGAGGAAAGAGGATCCTCAGGCGTACGAGACATATTGGGAAGTGCTGTGCCACTTCTACATCTGCGGGCAGATACCACCTGGAGGAACAGAGGCATTAAGCAGATGTCCCGCGCGAGCTATCTGGTCAACGGCATAAATGAAAAAGCTAGCTAGTGACTAGTCTGGCCCCTCGCACTGATGAAGAAATCGCTGAGAGGATCAGTGCCTCCACCAGCTCCTACACCATCGAGTCGAATGAGAACACTTTCAAACCTGATACGATTTTTTAAAGTTTTCACCACCAGGCCCGAATTCCCATCTCTGGTCGGGCTCAATTGGCGGGGTTCCTCATGCTATGGCTGAAGCGTTGTGTGGTGCTAATGTTGTCACAAGAAGTAATCGTTGCTGACGTGGTGTACCCGGCGGTCTTCCTAGTCCGCGGCAAGTCTTTCGCCCTCCTTCCAGTGATGGTAGCCGGGATACAGAGCGGTCTGTACACATTAGTAAAGAGCTTCTGCCAAGTGGAAGCCATTGTGGATGCAGGGGCCACCCATTACGGATTCTAGCGGTCGTCCCTTGGTCAAGACTCCCAATCCCAGGGTCAAGCTCCCATATACATACCTGATGGCCTGGTACGTCATACACTGCCCTTCATTGATGACGGCGGTATATCCCACCAAGGGTTTCATACCCTATGTGCAGCGATTGGAGAATTCAAGCTGGCTGCAATATTATATGTTCTATATTTGGAAGACGATTCTGAACGGGAACAACTATTGGTTGGATATGTGCTTGCCCGAGATTCATGATGCATCTTACAGGGACAAATTTGTAGATTCTGAAACCTCGGATGGCTTCACTCAGTTATCCTCCGGTATTTTTTAGTGGCTGATCAACATCTGGCCTGGGTATTAGGTGTTTCGACAAGAGAATTCCTTCACATTGGAGCCTTATATGCCTTGTCGGTTTGCCTGATAGTTTGGTTATGACCAGTTATACATTGACAACCCAAATCCACGCCTTCGCTTCAGTGGGAATCTATTTGAAGGAGCCCAGGCCTGGTATTATAGCATAGCGGGGGAACCGGAGCTATCTTTATCCTTCCTCACAAGACTTCCAACTCTTATGCCAGTTTTGGCTTTTGTTCGTGGTACTTCATGGTAAATCAGGTGCCCAGGTTTGAAATAAATACTTCATGTATCAGGGCATCAAGTCCACGTACAAAACCTAGTTGGGGTCCAAGGGCCGCCGGATGCAGGGGATGGACGAGTACCAGGAGGTGGAGAAGGAGGAGGGGGTGAGTCTAGGAGGGAGGTCAGCCAAACATGGGCGACAGCTACGGAGCCAAAGCCTCTGGTAGTAGTATCCAAGGGACAATCTACCAAAAGGAGTCGACGAGCTATGGCCAAGCATTCTCATGGCTCTACTTCCCAGGGTGAGCCTAGCCTGAAGAAAGCCAGGAGAGGATTTGAGGCTGAAGCGTCAATGCCTGAAGTAGTCCCTTCTAGTGCTAAGGAGCAGGAGAACGAAGAAGAAGAAGAGGAGGAGGAGGAAGTCCCCACTTTTTGCTCCCGAGGTTTGCGTAGTAGGGGCCCTGCGATCCTAGCGGAGGGAGAGCCTGTGGTTGAACCTGTCATAGCCAAAGAGGTCGAGCGACCTGAAGTTGACTTGGTGGAGAGGGATGATGTTGAGATTTCGGGAGTCTCAACTTAACCAGGACCTTATTCAGCTCATGAGAGAAGGGTAGAGGTGCAACAACCTGGGTCTCTCAGTGTTTTGATGCCTACCTCGCGGGTTGTTGAACCCAGCCCTACTACTTGGGTTCTTAGTGGTAAAACCTCGATCACTGAGACCTCTTGGATCCAATTGTCATCTTCATCGTCTAAGGAGCATGAATATTATTCTGGTGAGGACGTCGACTTTGGCGATGAACCTGCTCTTCTTGACACGAGCAAATTCTCGCATATATCGGAGGAAGAGATACAGGGATACGTCCCTGCGATGGTTCTGCCAACGGCAGAGATTGCCACTAAGGAGGATATTTTTTTATCCTCCTTAATTGGCTCTCCATCAAGTTGGGACAACATTTTAATCCTTCCTTTAAATTTCTTCTACAAGGATGGCTACTAGTAGCAAACCCACAACTTCTTCTCACATTGAGGAGATGATTCAAGAATTGGCCCAATAAGAGGGTCTCGAAGTTACCGCTACTGGGGTGTCTCATGAGGGTGCCACCGCCGAGGTTGGGGAACCCTCATCCCCAAGTGGCTTATATAGGGATTTGCAATCTTTAGGTCCTCAACTTGGTAAGAGAATATAGACGTGCTGAATACTCTCCTTTTAATCATTACCACTGACATTAATGTTATGGTTGCAGAGAGTACTGAGGTAGCTAAAGCAGAGGATCTCATGGAGAGCCTTGGCGCAGAAGGCAACATAGTTCAGACTTTGGCTGGTGAACCCAGTGCTGTGGAGTTTGTTGCTGCCCTTGTTATTGTGGAGGCTACTCCCAAAATAACTGTTCCGGAGGTATCGGCCATGACTTTAGCGTCGGATGAACCTGTTGCCGACCCCATCCCTGCACAAGTTGAGTTAGCTCCCGTCTCTGTGGATGCTACCCGTACTATAATAGAAAGGGGTCTGAGAGTGCACTAGCAGAGTCATCTCCAGCCACTGACATCATGGAGGAATTAGCACGTCAAATGGTGCAACAATTCTTCGCCTCCATGAAGTCCTGTATTGAGTTAGTCCTTTCTGAGGACAGTTCTTTTGAGTTTGCTCAGATGCTTCTTGAGAATCAAATCAAGAACATCGGCTACACTGAAAGCCCTACGCAAGCTAGGGCGTATATGGTGCTGGTTGAATAGCTGGGGAGCTCCCTGAGGGATGAGGCTCGGTCGATGCTGGGTAAGCTCCTCGCCGCTCAAGAACACGAGCTAAAAGAGATGGAGGAGCAAATGACCGAAGAAGCCCGTCATCTCCATAACTTCCAAGCCAACTGCCAACATTGGTTGATGATTCGAAGGAATCCAAGATTGTCATCCAAATTGCGGAGCAAGTTATCGCCACTGCTCAGGCTGCTATTGCTAGGGCAAAACCTTGAATGAAGCCAACGAGCAAAAACTTGCTATTGTCAGAGAAAAGCTAGAAGAACTGAAAACCGCCAAGATGCAAGTTGAAGAGAATCTTGTTGCTTATTCCTCTAGGTTGGAGTCTCTTCAGACACAGCTGGCTACGAAGAGATTGTTGTCAGAGGAAGAGTTACGGGTTCAGGCTTTGGCGGAAGCCGAGAAGGCGCGCCAGCAGGAGATGCAGCGTCTCTGGGAACGAATCCATTCTTTGGCAGAGCCAGATTATTAGCCTTCTTCCCCTTCTTGTATCGCCCCATTTTTTTCATAACACTCCATTTGAATAAGAGAGTGTTCTGTGTTACTTTTATCATTTTTTGAGCTAAATAATAAAAGTTATTAAATTCTTGTCTCGTCTTTATCCTTTCTTTGTCTTCGAAAATTAGATGGACTCTTTGTTTCCTGGATGAACTCAGCTCTCATAGTCGCACCCCTTTGACTGTTTGTGAAAACACAGTCCTTAGTCGTTTTGTTAGGGCACGACCATGAATGATAAACTCAGGCTATACTGAGTTCATGATTGAGACGCGACTCTCATTTGTAGTAGAGACACGGGCATGAGAAACGTGACTCTGAACTATTAATGGAGACAGTTCTGGCTCATCAAGAAAGATGTGCGAATCTCAGCTGTTTGGTGGGGATGCGGCTCTGGCTCTTGAGAGGGCGTAACTTTAAAACGCGAACCTGCATTCTTGATAAAAGGTACACGACCTTTAGGTTTGTGAAAGGACGCGAACCCATGGGCGCGGCCCTTGAGTTTGTACAAGAATGCAGACTTCGGGACGCAGCCTTCAAGTCTTGTGAATGGATGCAAACTCAGGACACAACTCTGAATTGTCATGGAATATGGTCCCGGCTCGCTGAGGAGACGCAGCTCTGGATCATTAAGAGGACGCAGCTCTGGATCGCTTAAGGAGAAACGATTGTGGTTTCTTCAGTCAGACGAAAGGAATGCGACCTTCAGGTCTAGGAAAGGTCACGGACTTATGGACGCGGCCTTTGAGACTGTGCAATAACGCGGACGTCTGGACGCAGCCTTCCAGTCTCGTGGAAGGACGCGGACTTCAGGACGCAATCCTTCAATCTTGTGAAAGGACCCGGACTTCAGGATGCAGCCTCTAAAGCGTCTCATGCAATCCGTCTTAAAGATCTTATTGGATATTTTAATGCCAAGTCGGCATTGACGGTTGGGGACTTGTGTCATTGGCGTTTTCTAGAGCGATAATCCATATGTCCTCTCCGCACTAGATTTGATATCCGTGTAGGAATTAAGGCTGATGGCTTTGATTTTTATACCATTAATTGTAAGCCTTATGGCTTGCCTATAAATAGGCCTCAGCCTTTTAACAGTCATTTATCTAGACTATTTTTCTTTGCGAGCATGCACTTTGAAAGACTTTATCTTGGTTGTCTATCTTTCCTTCAAAAGCACGTGTTCTGATGAACAGCAAGAACTCAAAGCTTTCATACTTTCCTTCAATCTTCTCCGAAGATTATTACTGTCAAGTGATTTCAAGAGCAAAAAGCATTGCTTTAAGTGCTTTTACGGTTGTACCTTGATGAATAAAGTCCAACTTCTAAACTGTGGCTTGACAGATGAAGTCCAACTTCTAGAGAATTCTTCCTCTGGTAGGAACTATCTTTTGTCATGAAATACTCAGTCCCCCTGAAGTTCTATTTTCCCTGTCCATTAAAGAGATTCTATCTCTTTGATCTCCTTTTGAAATCTGATTGATGCGCCCATGTTCGGTAGACGCGTCTTTCAGACTTCTTGATGAAACGCGAGCTTATTGACTTTAAAATCTAAGTCGCAAGTTCTTTGAAGGCGAGTGTGATAAACTCTGTGTTTGTTTCTTGAAACGGGAGCTTTGTATATGAGGCTCGCGTTCGGGGTTCTTGACTTAGAGGATTCTAGCTCTTTTCAGACTCTGGATGTGGACGTGGCAACTGTTGCGTCTCAGAAGCGAGTGTGATGAACTCTGCGTCTTGGAGTTACCTCAGGCAATTATTTTTTAAGACCCGCGTCGCATTTATGCCTCGCATCTCACATCTTGGACGCCCGTCAAAAACCAGACTGCATCAAAATCTATATTCTCTGCATCAGTTAACTCCGCGTCTGAAGTTCATGACGTCAGTCTCGCATTTGTGCTTCAGATTTTTTATTCCTGACTTTGTAGAATTTTAACCTTCGGGTTTTTGTTCCTTGAAGGTTCTGGCAGCCTCAGTCAGTTTTTTGCGTCTTTGCTGGCTCATGGGAGAACATTTCGACCGGTCAACTTGTTTGGTCAGCGAGCGCCCGAGAAATCAAAGCTCCTGTTCATGTGCAAGCTTGGTTCATGGGAGACTATTTGGATCAGCTGGCCCGTTCGAGCACTCGGGGAGTCAGAGCTCCTATCCATGGGCGCGCTTGGTTCATGGGAGAATATTTAGACCAGCCATCCTGTTTGAGCACTCGAGAAATCAGGGCTCTTGTCCATGGGCGAGGAGGATCCGTGCAGTCATTGATACTCATCAAGGCCATATTGGACATAACGCACCAGTAATGCCCCAGGTTTGTCATGGTCACAGAGGATTTGGTGGTGGGTATGGTGGCTTTGAAGGCCACAGGAAAGACGACGTCACCAGTAAGGTCTCGAATCCTTCCTTCACCAATCTTACTCAAAGAAGTGACAACGACGAAAAACCCGTGTTCGTTGGATGCCTTTTTGGTGGTGGAGATGCTCATTAAGCGAAGGATTATGGCCCACACTTGTTGGTCGGGTAGAATCAAAATGCTTCCCTGCATTTCAACCTTGAGAAACGCCATTGTTCTTAATTAGCGATGAACTTCTTCAGTGTTCACATCATGTATCATGATGTAACCAGCGTTTGATCGGCTCAACACTGATCAACTGTGATATGATCCAGTGGTGGAAGAAAGGAACCTCTCTTTGGCGCTATTCCAAACATCTTGTATCTGGAGCGGTGTAGATGTTTTGAGGAGTGAGTGTGACCTTTCACTGAGCGAGAGGGACTTCTTTGTACTCCTTTGTTGTAACATTCAATCTTATTGTATAAGAGAGCATCTTGTATCACTTTCATATGTTTGAATATTAATAAAAGTGACACTTTTTCTTATCTTCTTATGTGTCTTGACTTCCTCTTTGTTGAAAATCAGACAAATAGAAGTGATTTCTTTTGGTTTGCTAGAAATGTGATATTTACTTAGCAAGCCAAAAGGAAATTTAAAAGTGATGTTAAAGGTGTGATATTAACTTGACAGGAGTGGGACGGTTTATGTGGACTTGCCAATCTATGGATGAGAATGACAAGTAAAACTAAACCCATTGGGGGATCTAGAAGAATCTTTACCGTTATAGGTGTGATATTAACTTAACGGGTTGAATCAGATCTTCTCAGAGGTGTAGAATTAACTTGACAAGAATGTGTGCTAGAGGTGTGATGTTAACTTAGCTCCACGGAAATTTCAGCTTCATTTGAGAAAACTGAAAATATCATTGTCATAGATGTAGTGTTAAACTTTACAGTGGAGGTAATGCTAGAGGTATAATGTTAAACTTAGCATTAGTCTTCTCGACTTCGGTATAGAAGTTTGAGGGAAAGTCATTGTCATAGGTATATTGTTAAACTTAACAATGAACTGGGTGCTAGAGGTATAGTGTTAAACTTGGCATCGCTCATCTCAGCTTCGATAGGGAAGCCTGAGTAAAAGTCATTGACATAGGTGTAGTGTTGAACTTAACAATGAACTAGATGCTAGAGATGTGATGTTAAACTTAGCATCACTATCTCAGATCTGACATGGAAGCCTGCGAAAAAGTGACGGTCAGAGGTTTAATATTGAATTTGATGTTGGCCCAAAGGTTACAATCCCCTGGTTTTGTGTTTTGATGATAACAAAGCATATAAAGCTATTTGGTACTAATCGAGTTTAAGAGTGTATTTCAGGGTTCGATAAGATGAAACAGGTTCTTCCTATAAAGGAAGATGTTGATGGCTCTTGGGTACTCAAGTTCATGTTCATAACTCAAGCTCCAAATGTCGCTCAACATCACTATCAGAGAAGCCCGCTTGAAGACTCATGTAGCTGATAGAAACTAGTTTGTTAAAGGGTAGAATATATTTTTGAAGCTCAAAAATACACACATACTAAAATGCACGTTTTTCAAAAGTATGATTTTGCTTCTCAAATTTTCTAAAATATTTTTTATCAAGTTTAGAACTTATATCTAGTAGCTATGTTTGTTTCCTATCTTTCAAAATCCAAAACAAAAATATTTCAAAATTTTATATATCTTCAAAATAGTTTTCAAAATCTGTTTTGGCCTAGGTCGATCGACCGGGCAGTCGACTGTGCCTATTACAGTACAGAACGGTCGACCGGAGTTCTGGCAATTGGGGGTGTGCACGTTGTGCACGTTCCCGGCCGGATGGTTAACGGGTCCCCTTTTACGGTCGACCGAGCGGTCGACCGACTGTAACCATCCTACTCTTTGTTTGGAGCGGTTGACCGGGCGGTCGACCAAATCCCAACGGTCAAATTTTTTAAATAGGGCCGGTCGACCACCAGTCTGCCAGATTAGCAGCAACGGCTGTTTTGTTCAAACCAATTTTTAAAACATGTTTAAATTTAAAACGTGGATAGTTTAATTTGAGGGTCAATTTCTTCCTCTTTTATGTTGGTAAAACTATTCTAAGTTTGCTCTTTCTAAAACCTATATAAAGGGTCATTAGGATGGATTAAAATTACAACAACAATTCCATTGAAAATCAAAGTTTTGGGTTTCAAGAGAAAATGTTTTCCAGTTTCAGTTTTGTGCTTTTATTTTCAGAAATCTACTTTAAGTTTTTGGTTCTCAAAATCTCTTTTCTGATTTTACTCTCACTTACAAATTCTTAAGCTTTAAATTTATATTTTATTTTATAGGGTTTTGTAAGAGAGTTTTTCAAGAGAGAGTTTGTGGTCTTTTGATCACCCAGAGATTATTCCATTGTCGTTATGCTACTTCTAGACTAGAGGAGTGTTTTGAGGAGTTGTGTACTCTAAGTGGTTGTAATTCCTTGATGAAAGGTCACTTGGTAGAAGATCCTATAGTGGATTCGGAAATCCTTCACGGTTGTGAAGGCGGGGACGTAGATCAGTGACTCGAACCTCGAAACAAATCTTCTTGTTTGCGATTAATTTCTTGTCTCTACTTATTTGTATTTTATTCATTCATTATTGTCGATCTATACTCTTCAAAACTCTTATCTAGAGGAATCACGGGGAGAAGTTCAGAGCCCTTCACGGGAAATTCGGCTTCTAGTCTTATTTTGAGTGATTGGTTGCATCATCTCATTTAATATTACATTGATTTTTTAATTGATTAGCAATACACCTGTTCACCCTTCCTCTAGGTGTAATTTCAATTAGTATCAGAGCCTATGCTCTAAATATTAAGTTTAACCACCTAGGAGTGAGATCTTGGTTAGCTAATCTAGATTTGCATTTGCACTTATATAGTCTATACACTCATGGATCACCTTGCCCCTCCCATGTTCGATGTTTCTAATGTTGACATATGGAAGATTATGATGAGTGTTTATTTAAAAGCCCTAGGTTTGCATGTCTATCTTGTGACTACCAAGAAAACCTATTTTGGTAATGCCAAGTACATTGAGGCTCATGCACAAGCCCTAGATGCACTGCTGCATTCACTTAGCAAAGAATATTTATCTATGGTTTCTCATTGTGATTCTGCTTTTGCAGTGTGGAACACATTGACCTCTCCCAAGCTACAAACGATAATCAATGTGGAGAAAGAATCTAGTGGAGAAGAGTCCAACCAACCTTGCTTCATGGTCCAAGGGAATAACTCTCTTGAGGTACATTCAGATACTCAACTAGATGATAGTTCTAGTTTTTCTTATGATAACATGGATGCAGATGCATTAAATGAAGAACTATCTATAGTTTGTGAAAACTTATTAGAAAAATACAAACTTTTGAAAAAGAAAAGTTTTAAATTAAAAGAAAAAAATAATGATTTGTTTTCAAAACTTAATATGGCTTTGCAAGAAAGGGTTGAGCTTTCAAGTGAAAGGGACTCATTGAAATCTAAACTTGTCCTTGCCTTAAAGAAAAATTAAATTTTGAAAAATAAAAATGATTGTGATGATGTTTTGAAGAAAAATGAGGTTTTGTCTTCAAAACTTGATTTTGTTACAAAAGAGAACAATTTTTTGAAAAATAAAATTGCTTTGATTTCAAAAAAATTGGATTTGGTTTCAAATGAAAATAAATCATTGAAAAATGATTTGTCTGCTCATGTTTGTCATGCTACTATAAACTCACCTTCTATTAATAAGAATGCATGCTCCACTTCTTCTTCTAAGGTTGAAAATGATATAATTATGTTAAAGAAGAGTGTTAATTGTTTGGGCTCCACTTTGAGCCACTGTGCTATAAACCGCACACGTTTGAAATTCATGTTTCGCAAGAAACATGCTTCTCATATGCATGCACATAAGCCACGGTATACACATGCTCATCATGCACACACACATGATTCTATGTATGCTCATGTGTACACTTGTACACATTGTGGACTAAAAGCCACCTTGCAAAGTTTTGTTATGATAGAATAAATATTTCAAATTTTACAAATAATTTTGTTTGGGTTAGAAAAGGTGCTAACCCTCAAGGACCCAATAAGGTCTGGGTACCAAAATTTACCCCTATTATATTTTATGTAGGTGTGGGCTCTCGCTTGACGTGAGAGTTTTGGTGCCTTGATGGTGGATGCGTTTGAGCTTGATGGACATTACTTTGGATGCATCACCTTTAAGGAAGTTGGGTGGGAAGACCACCATGGTTTTGGAGACCTAGAGATTGGTTCATATAGTTTGGTAACTATCTCTAACTCCCATTTTAGTTTACATGCTCTTATTGATTGACTTTTAGCATGTTTTGATTTTTCATGTTCATTATATTAGATGCAATATAAATTAGACATGTGATATATATAGATAGTCCTTTGAGATGCACCCATGTTTATATGGACTTACATCTTTTGTGTTCTCACTATAGTTTAGCTACTGTGTATATCCTAAGTTCTAAAACATGTGCATTTAACATAATAATCATATTAGTTTATGTTTTCTTTTATGCTTCATGATTTGATTACAGTTTAGATGTACTTTTCATTAAAACTTGTGTTTATACTTGTACAACTAGTGAACCACATTTGATTATTATGTGTTTGTGCTTCATTGCATATGTGTATTTATTACATGTACATGTATAACCTAGTTTTTGATGATTCTTGCATCTTTACTTGTTTTCCCTATTTTTGTACATATTTTTATAAACATGTTTTTATCTTCATGTATATGTTAATTTTGTCTAAAACTATTAAATATACATGTCTATTTTAGAGTCACTTGCTTTTCATGCAATATTCCTTTATGGAATCATTTATGTTTGGGATATGTATGTATACTTTTAGTTTCAACAAAACATACATATATCTTGATATTTGTGTAGTTTTGATGAAAATTTTAGTTTTAATAATCTTCAATGTTTTTGATAAAAGATTTTCATGTTGGTTTTGAACCTTATTGATAATTTTCATGAATATGCTATTCACATGATTCTTGTACACTCGCATTATTTGTTTTTACTCATTTTTATGAGTTTTATATGAGCCTTATAAATCTTGAGTGTCAATTTTGTATATAATGCATGCTTTATGAGATATATTTGGTTTCATGTTTTTGAAGGATTTTTAACTAGTAATTCCAAAATTATCTTTAAACTAGTCTTTATTCTTCAATTGATAGTACTTTTCAAATATGCTAAAATATTTTCAAATCATATTTTTGAAAACCCCTACCTTCTAAGGGCGGTTGGATAGGCGATCATGCCTTGTATGCCTTACTGACTATCTTATATCATGTGCATGAATAGGATGGTAGGTATGAGTTATGCACATGATCTTCATATTATTTCATTTATGTATACTCATATTTGTTTTCTTATATATGTATGCTTCAAACTTCAATTAATATCATTTCAATTGGTAGATCCGTTTTCATACATACATATATATGATTTGATTGTGTTTATTTTACAATAGCTTTATACATTCTTTAAAAGCACAAAAAGTTTATGCTAAGCTTGACTTATTTTTAAATGTTAATTGGTATCTTTATAAGCTTATACATTAATTTCAATTGGTATTTCAACTGCTAATCATTTCAATTGGTATTTCATCTTGATACCAAATAAATACCATAAATATCAGAATATATTTCATGTTTCACCTTCAATTGGTATCGAAATCTGCTATTAGTATCTTAAAATTTTTTTTCAAATGGTACCAACATTTGTTTTTGTCAACTATAATTTGATTTCATTAATGTTATAAATCATTTTGTTGACTTCAAGAAATTTCAAAAATTTGTTTTAAAAGTGATTTTCAAAATTTATTGAATGTATTGCCTATATGCAAGGGGAACTTAACATCTCCTTTATATATGATTCATGTTGAATGTACTTTACGTACTGATAAGCTTGACCTCTCTTCTTTATGTGGTACACGTGTGTAGGGGGAGCTTAACATCTCCGCTTAAACATTGTATATTATGCTTTATGTGGGTTAGGGTCTAGTCATCCTTTCTTCGAGTAATGCATGTATGCAGAGGGAGATAACTTAACGTCTTTTCTTTTCATGAATGTATATCGCATATTCATATTTGTTATTTGATTGTCCTCACCCCTTTGTTGATGAATTGAAAAAAAGGGGGAGAAGAATTTAGTGAGTTTATATATGCATGCTTAATATTGGTATTTATGCATATATGTTTGTATTATTGATTCATGAGTTTTCTTTTGATATAAACAACTTATATATTTTTCTTGGTTGTTTACACTTGCCCTTTTTGATGCATGACAAAAAGGGGGAGAAGTATTGTACTTGATATGATGATATGATGTTTATGTATATTGTTCATGTTTATTTGGTATTGGTATCATACATCTTGTACTTGATAGAGCATAACTTGAGGGGGAGCTTTTACAAAGCTCTTTCCTAGATTATTTTTTATAGATAGCTCATATGTTTTATCATCATCAAAAATGGGGAGATTATTGGCCCAAAGGTTACAATCCCCTGGTTTTGTATTTTGATGATAACAAAGAATATAAAGCTATTTGGTATTAATCATGTTCAAGAGTGTATTTCAGGGTTCGATAAGATGAAACAGGTTCTTCCTATAAAGGAAGATGTTAATGGCGCATGGGTACTCAAGTTCGGGTTCGTAGCTCAGCTCCAAATGTCGCTCAACATTACTATCGGAGAAGCCCGCTTGAAGACTCATGTAGCTGATAGAAACTAGTTTGTTAATGGGTAGAATATATTTTTGAAGCTCAAAAATACACATACACACTAAAATGCACGTTTTTCAAAAGCATGATTTTGGTTCTCAAAATTTTTAAAATATTTTTTATCAAGTTTAGAACTTATATTTAGTAGCTATGTATATTTCCTATCTTCCAAAATTCAAAACAAAAATATTTCAAAATTTTATATATCTTCAAAAATAGTTTTCAAAATCTGTTTTGGCCTAGGTCGATCGACCGGGCGGTCGACCGTGCCTATTATAGGCCAGAACGGTCGACCGCACGACCGACCAGAGTTCTGACAATTGGGAGTATACACGTTGTGCATGTTCCCGGTCGACCGGACGGTCGATTGGTCCCCTCTTGAGGTCGATCGGGCGGTCGACCGACTGTAACCAGCTTACTCTCTGTTTGGAGCGGTCGATCGGGCGGTCGACCAAATCCCAACAGTCAAATTTTTTAGATAGAGACGGCGACGGACCGGTCGACCGCCAGTCTGCCAGATTGGCAGCAACGGCTATTTTGTTCAAAACAATTTTTAAAACTTGTTTAAATTTAAAATGTGAATAGTTTAATTTGAGGGTCAATTTCTTCCTCTTTTATGCTGGTAAAACTATTCTAAGTTTGCTCTTTCTAAAACCTATACAAAGGTTCATTAAGATGGATTAAAAGCACAACAACAATTCCATTGAAAATCAAAGTTTTAGGTTTCAAGAGAAAAAGTTTTCCTGTTTCAGTTTTGTGCTTTTATTTTCAAAAGTCTACTTTAAGTTTTTGGTTCTCAAAATCTCTCTTCTGATTTTAATCTCACTTACAAATTCTTGAGCTTTAAATTTATATTTTATTCTATAGGGTTTTGTAAGAGAGTTTTTCAAGAGAGAGTTTGTGGTCTTTTGATCACCCAGAGATTGTTCCATTGTGGTTACGCTACCTCTAGACTAGAGGAGTGTTTTGGGGAGTTGTGTACTCCGAGTGGTTGTAATTCCTTGGTGTAAGGTCCCTTGGTAGAAGATCCTATAGTGGATTGAAAAATTCTTCACGGTGGTGAAGGCGGGGACGTAGAGCAGTGACTCGAACCGCGAAACACATTTTCTTGTTTGCGATTGCTTTCTTGTCTCTACTTATCTGTATTTTATTCATTCATTATTGTTGATCTATACTCTTCACAACAAGATAGCAATTACGCACCTCAAACTCTTATCTAGAGGAATCACGAGGAGAAGTTCAGAGCCCTTCACGGGGAATTCGGCTTCTAGACTTGTATTGAGTGATCGGTTGCATCATCTCATTTTATATTGCATTAATTTTTTAATTGATTAGCAATACACCTATTCACCCCCCTCTAGGTGTAATTTCATTTGACAACAACTTAATCACTGTTAGAGGTGTGGTGTTAAACTTAACAGTAATTTGTCATAGGTGTAATATTAACATGACAAGAGTTGATTTGCGATATGAGCAATTCTGAGGATTGCCATTCTATTGATGAGAATTGGCAAGTGAAGTTTGGAATGTCAGAGGTGTAGTATTAACTTGACAAGAATTAATTTGCGATATGAGCAGTTTTAAGGACTTGCCATTCTATTGATGAGAATTGGCAAGTGAAGTTTGTACTCGCTGGGGAGTATTAAAACTTTCCATTGTCTGAGATTTGGTATTAAACTTAATAATGATTGTGTTTGTAGACCTGCTACTCTATGAAAGAGAATTGGTAGGGGACTTTGGTGGAAAATGAATTGCCAGAGGTGTAATATTAACGTGATAATCATTTATTTTCTAGGGACATGGGAGATTCGCCGTTAGAGGTGTAATATCAAGATAATAGCGGAGAGTTTAAATGAGTTTCGTTGTCAGAGCTTTAATATTAACGTGACAATATCTGCCAGGGATCAGGAAATCTGGCTTGTCAGAGGTTTACTGTTAATGTGACAAATCCTAGCCCATTTCGTTGGAGAAACGAACCTAGGTAGTTTTGTGGCCCTACCATTCTGTGTGTGAGAATTGACAGAAGATTCTGGAGGAGAGGATGGAACCAAATATCTTAGGATTTTTAGTAAACCCTCAGCTATCAACGGATTTGGTGTGCCTTTACTAACTACCGTTTGAGTTGGACTAGCCATGCTATTCCCTCAGCATGATGAGTTGTCAAAGGCTAATGTTGGATTTAAAAGCCAACATTTTCCTCTATCCTTAGCCATCAGAGGCGTCGGATGTCCATAGGCACACTGGAGAAGAGTAACTAGGTTAAAACCGAAGTCTTGCACTTTGTATTCTCTTCATTGTTTACATCATGCATCATGATGTAATCGGCGCTTGATCGGCTCGACATTGATCGATCGTGATCTGATCTAGGGGGGAGAAAGAAGCTCTTCTTTGGCGTTCTTCCAAACATCTTGGATCTAGAGTTTTGATCAGAGGGTAGTATTTACCCGATCAAAAGAAGAATGCTATCAAGGATAGTATTTCTTCAAGAATCTGCCGTTGATCGGCATCATGAGCATATCACCATCGGGGTTATATGACGGTATGTTCTATTTGAGTAGACTGACTCTACTACAAATGATCCTTCCAATTTAGGTTGGAATTTCTCTTTTGTCTTATGTGTTAATACCATGGGTCTTCTGACAGCTAAGACAAGGTCACCTTTCATGAAAGTCCGCTCCTTGACTTTCTTGTTGAAGGCTCTGGTAATTCGAGCTTGATAGAGCTCGATTTGTTGTTGAGCCTGTAGGCATTTATCATCCAAAGCCTCCAGCTCTTGGAGTCGCAGTCGATGCTTCTCCTCATTTGTCATCTCTGCTGTCAAAGGGACGCGTAGAGATGGGATCTGGATTTCTAATGGGAGTACAGCTTCACACCCATACACCAAGGAGAACGGTGTAGATTTCGTCAGGTTTCGAACCGTCGTGCGATAAGCCCACAAGCATTCAGCTAATTTGTCGTCCCAACCACGTTGGCTTTTCAAGACGAATTTCTTGAGAAGTTTTTCAATAGTTTTGTTGAAAGCTTCTGCAAGGCTGTTAGCGGCTAGATAGTATACCGTTGAGAATACACTCTGGATTTGAGCTTGTTGTAAAACCTTTGAAAGGCTTGGCTGACGAACTGGGGCCCATTATTATGAACGATCTGTCGTGGCACACCAAAGCGGTAAATGACGTGATGTTTAATGAATTTGATTACGTCAGATGTCTTTACCTCCCTCAAGGGAATAGCTTCAGCCCATTTAGAGAAGTAATCAGTTATAGCTAAGATGAACCGATGTCCTTTGGATGAAGGTGGGTTGATAGGGCCTACCACATCCATTCCCCACATCTCAAATAGCCAGGTCGAGGTTGTAGAGCGAAGATGCCCTGGTGCTTGGTGGATGAAGTTAACATGGACCTGACAGGCACGACATCGTTTGGCGTAAGCGATGGCGTCAGGGATCATCTTCGGCCAGTAATACCCCAGTCTATGGAGTCGATCCCCAAGCTTCGGGCCAGGCTGATGAGCTCAACACATGCCATCATGTGCTTTTTTGAGTACTTCCTGTGCCTCCTTCTGTGACAGGCAGTGGAGGAGGATCCCATCATGCGATCGGCGGTACAATGTCCTTGTGATCGCATTATAGTAGAATTTAGGGGCTTTCCTTCTAATGGCAGCCGCCTCTTTGGGCTCATCAGGAAGGACGCTGTATAATGCATAGTCGATGTACGAAAATCGTCAATCCCTAAGCTCTAGACCTGTTGAAGTCTCTAGAGCTTATTTAACTTGATGGTCTCCTGTCAGTTTTTGGTGGTCTTCAAAAGTAAATCTTGTACAATACAAGTCATGGCTATAGACAAGTATTTTCTCTACTACTCCGACTGAAAGAGCCAAGGAAGTAGCGAGGGATGCCAGTGCATCTGCATGCGCATTTTGTTGGTGAAGTATATGGTCGATGTAAAAGTTTTTGGACCTCTCAACCATGTAGATAGTTGCGTTGTAATAGGGTACTAAGTCTTCATGTCTGACTTCGTACTCCCCGCAAACTTGATTAACGATAAGCTTAGAGTCACTGTATGCTTCAAGATTTTTAACGGTAATATCATTGACAATTTGCATCCCGATCAAGAGAGCATTGTATTCCGCTATATTATTGGAACATGGCTCAGTTAATGAGAATACATGAGGGATTACGTAGTTCTGTGGAGAGACAAGTACTACCCCCACTCCTGCTACGACATTCCCTCGTGGACCTGTTCTTGACGCACCTGAAGAAGAGCTGCCACACCTGATCTTCGAAAGATGTCAGGGTCAAATGATCGGGGAAAAACCGCGCATGAAAAATGTATATTTTGAAATCAAGAGTTAAATGTGTGCGCTTTAGCTCCCTTGATACTTCTGTTATAGCATAGAGGCTAAAACGAGTCGAATCCATAAGGACGGGAGGCGATAGAAGCTTTACCGGTCGATTCACGTGCGTATTAAAAGTTCTTCAATGTTTGAAAGAATGAAAAAAAAGGAAAACAAAGAATGGAAAAGAGAAGTACGGTGAAACACAAAGAAGTGAGAAACATAGAAGAAATAGTTTTTGTGATTTTTGTTTGTATTTCTAAAACAAAGTGAAAAAGAAAGAAAACTCAAGACTACTAACTACTAATGACTCCACCAACATGCTAACCTCTTAGTGATAGTTGCCTTAGATGTATCATTGGCCATCACTAGTCCTTATTTCAAGAACTTTTCAAAGCATGACTCATAAGATAACTTTCACATCCAAACTTAACAAAACAAGTTCAAGCTACACTTAAACCATTAAAACTAAACAAGAGTAAGTATGGAGTAAAGTAATGTTAGCTTGTTAGAGAGTTAGGATATTAGAGTGTTAGATCCATCATCATGAGCCATCAATGGCTCCTGCAAGAGCAAGGCCAAGTAAAGGCTATTAGATTCATGTGGATTATCAAGGAAGAAGTTAGACTAGTTAGTGGTTAGTAGTTAGTTGCCATGAGAGAAAAATTAGCTAGACATGTAAATAGTTAGAGAAGAAGCAAATAGAGATAAAGGAAGAACCTGTCATAGAGTCACCCTCTATTATAAGAACTTTCTATTCTATCCTATGATCACTCTCTTATTGATCGAGAGATTCTGTCTCCTCGTTTTAAATAACCGCAAGTGCACGGTCGTTCGATGTAGCACTTGAGGGTCGGTCCACAGGGACAGGTGGTTCTTTTTGTTTCAACACTTCTAGACGAATTGATCAAAGGTTTTGTGGGAGTTTTGTTCTGAACTATATGTTAATTTAGAAAAGTCAAGCACTTAGGATCGAATCCCCTAAACTAGCATCAAGTGGTCAATCTCGGACTCCATACTACTTTGTTGTTACTCACCAAAATCTTTATTTCCCAATAGGCAAATTAAGTCTGACTACTAAATCTAAGCACAAGTTATTGTCCACATTATATGATCCATCAAAGGTAAATAAAATCAACAACTTAAATTAAATGCAGAAAAGAGCAGTAAAACCCTAAGCGTGGACCATAAACCTCAGACACATAACCTGTCAAATACCTAGTTGTTCTAAAAATAATCTCCTATAAGTTGTCGGTCAATTGGTGAGTGTACAACATTAGATAGGAGATCCAACAGATGACTACAAGATAATTTAGCTTAGGTTCATCTCCCCTATGTACTTGAGAAAATCTAGTTAAGCATAATTAAGCTAATAACAAGATACTTTTTAATAAATCAAGCATAACTATCTTACTAATAAATTAATTGCCAATTGTTGCAATGGACTAAAACAGCACCCTAAATAATAATGGCAGCAAGTCACTAAATCAATTAAACCAATATATATTAATTAACACTTACCTATTATTTACCTTAACATGCAAAAGGATTCCCTTCTTCGCTGTGTTGCAAAAATGGAAGTAGACCCCACCCTATAGCACTTGGGATGTTGATGACAACTGAAAGGAATTGTGTTGCGCCCTTCCCTGCATTGATCTTGACGCCAGGTCACAAACACACAGGACACACCAATACAAATTAAAAGATAATTTAATCCATAATCCAAAGAATAAATTCTAACAAAGGCCCTCTCCCAGCCACTAAAACAAAAGAAAAATAACAAATAAAAAAAACCTAAAAATAAAAACCTAGAAAACGGCCGCCTCAAAACCGCAGCCCTCTCTATTCCTTATATAATAAGGAATTTTTACAAAACAGCCCCTCAACAATTACATATTACAAATTAATTCAGTTTTGACTCAGGCTGATTTTATAAATGGGCAATACGGGCATTCAAATAGATAAATCAGCGAAAACTATCAAAATGAAAGTTGTAGATCTTCGAATTCTCTTTCTGTAGACACCTAGATGACCATTTTTGAGATCCTGTAGCCAAAGTTATGGCTAAAATACCACAACATGCTCGAAAAGCATCCTCCAATCTTTTACAAATTGCGGCATTTAATTGCTGAAAGTATCCGGATTCCTCTTCTCTTTTCTTTATCTGTTCCCTGCAAATTTCAATCACATATACCCGAGTAGCATTATTTATATACAAATAATAGATAATTAGGAGCATAAAAATGATATAAAATCGTGCTGATCAAATACCCCCACACCTATCTTTTGCTAGTCCTCGAGCAAAACTAATAAAAGAAAAAGAAAAACTAAACTACTGTAACTCACTTTCGTAGGAATCACGGTTGCACTTAGCATATGCAACAAGCCGTTAAACCCTAGGTTAACCCTAGAGGACGAGTTTTGTCTCGTGAGGGTTTTCAGTGGATTACACCCGCAAAATCCAAGAAAGTTAAAGATTAAGAAATAAATAAAAGTAAAATAAGGATAACCGAAATCAAGAAAAGAAAAAAAATCAATTTTTTTTTAATTAACTAGCTAGCAAGGTCATCAATTTCCATGAGTTTCTTTTTCAAGTAAAACCTCAATTCGAGAAATCATATTGGCTATAAAGTAAAGTTTCAAATCCAAAACTTTACACCACCTGTCCTAAGTTTCAGATCCTATGTACCTCGTGATCGTGAAGTAATTCTTAAGCTTGGAAATATTTTATTACAACTTTCAATTTTTTTTTGATAACAATTTTTTTCCTTCTTTTTTTTTTAAGACTCTTTTTTTTTTAACTATCTTTCGCGTAGATACCGAGGCTTCCTGAGGCCAAAGCACCTAGCTAATTGACAATCAAAATTATTATATTTTTATAGTGTCTTGTCCTATTAGGCTTTCTCAGCTACCCATGTAACGAGTTTTGGGCCAATGTTCCCAAACCAGATGGTCTTAGGGCAATAAGTGTAAAAACACTCCTATGGACTTAATTACTCAAGCAACTAAGGCCACAAGACAAGACTTATTTATATTTATTTTGCTATATAATAATTCTTTTTTTAGTTGTAATCAATATTCCAAGCCTATGAACTAATAGTGTAAGTGCTATTGGGTACATAATCACTTAGACTAAGTTTAGATGGTATGTCCGTTTTAGATTCTAATCTTTATTTTAAAACTTTATAACTCTTTCATCTTGATTTTACCCTTAAAATCCACTCATGGATATTAAATCTCTCACATACTAGCTATCATTTGCAGAAAATTTTCAACTTTTTTTTTCTTTTTTTTTTCAAATTTTTTTAAGACTCCTAAAAGAAAATAAAGATAAAGAAAGAAAAAAAAAACCCTAAAAGCAAAATAAAATTAAAAAAAAGACTCCTAAAAGGAAAAAAAATGTGAATCTCCCCCCCACACCTAAACTGTGTCATGTCCTCATGTCTTCATGTATACAAATGAATACAGAGATAAAAATAATGTAGCATGTAATTTACACATCCAAAGCATGCACACAATCATGATGATCATGCAATCCAAGCATACAAAAGATATAGAAATTTAAACAGTATGCTAGAATTAGAAATACTCACAGTGCACTAGAAAACCAAGTTGTTGAAGCAACAAAAATTCTCCCTGTGTGTGGTGGATGCCTCCTTGCTTATCCTGTATCACTTGTAATAAACTCGACACATAGGTTAGAGAAAGAGAAATAAAAGACTCACTGACTCAACTAACTAAAAGAGAAATAAAAAGACTCAACAACTAAAAGAATAAAATAAAATAAAATAAATATTTACATATGTACAATTTCACAACTCCCCCACACCTAGAGCTTTCTAGGTCTATTCCCTCGAGCTCGCTTCCCATCATTCCAATGGGTTCTTTTCAATGGACAAAGTGGAGAGGTTAATCTTTTTGTCATCTTTAATTTCATCCTCTCCAGCTTGTTCATCACTTTCCTCCATCTCCTCTTTCTCTTCTTCCCATACCATCTCACAAATTCATCATTTTCACACAATATAATTGGAGTGTCCACAATATGATTGCCTATGAATTTAAGCTCATCCTCAAACATCACCTCAAAACTTAAATCAACAATTTTCCTTGGAGATGTGTAACTAACCAAAGCATCCCTAACCGATTCATCCAAATATATGAATTCGTCTTCAACTAGATTTTCTGAGCTTTGATTAATTAGAGATTCTTGAATCAAGTTTTGAAAAGTATGATCATTGGTTGGCTCATCGAAAGTGAAGATACTCAAATCGAGTTTTGTTTTCTCAAAGGGAACTCTAAACTCAAGATCCTCAACACATGTTTTCTCATCATTGTGATCACACTCTTCAACAAAAAGCTCATCAAGAAACAAAGGCTCATTATCCATGTAGGCATCCTCACAATTTTGATCAGTGTGCTCCATTTTCTCCATATGAGTGGATGCAATTTTCTGCTCCTCAACACTTGTCTTTTCACAGAACTTAGAAAATTCATCCTCAAATTTCTTTTGAAGCAAAAATTCATCATTGTCATATTCCTCTTCACAATAAGATTCAACTGGCTCCACATGAGTTGTATGTGTAGCCAAATAATTTCTAATCACTTCATCCAGACACTGAGGATCATTATCACGTTTGTACACCTCATGGACCTTCACAACTTCCTCAACAGGCTTCTCATGTTCAAGCTCTCCAAATTGATTAAGATAAAATAATGGGGACTCGAAGGGCATCTCGATGGAATGATTAGACATGTCACTATGGCCAACGATTTGCTCTTCGGGTCTAACAGTTTGGCCTTTGTTCATTTTATGAAAGTTGATGTGCTCTTAAATAGACATAGGTCAAGTCGGTATTGGCTCAGAAACTAGTTGACTAGAAAAGGGATCCTTCTCTTGCTCACTAACCAACTCATTTGCTGGCCTGTTTAAGCAGTCTCTAGTGTCATAGAGCACTTGCTTTGAAGTTTGCCTGAAAGTTTCAAAAGCTTCCTCTAGTGTTGGTTCCTTGTCCACCTGATTGCCATTGAACTCAATTTGCGAAAGTTGATGGAACTCTTGAACTTGATCTGGACTTGTGGTTGAAACAGGTTGATTGAGATGAGTCATTATGTTATCCATATAAGCACATGCCTCGATTAACTGTTGATTGGTTTCGATTATAGTCTGCTGCATGGCTTCAAAACTCTCCTCTAATGTGCTCATTGGTTTCTTATGATCATTGTCAAATCTCCAAGATAGAGGTGATGGTTCAGTGTATGACCAATTGGATTGAGAATTTTGATATGATTGATCCCATGAAAATTGAGGACAATTCCAACCCTCTGAATTAAAGTTTGATGGATAAGGCTCGCTCGCAGGTCCTTGAAATGTATGGAATTGATTTTGACCTGGTCCCAACGAATAACCTATCGAAGGACACTGTTCTGAAAGATGATTTGGATCTTGACAGTGATGGCAACTCATCGGATGGTATGAAGAAAATGAGTAGTTCGTGGGATGGATGTATTTATTAAAGTCTGGAAGAGAGGTTAGTGGATGGAAAGGAGGGTCTGGCCTATAAAATGGATCGTAACCAAATGAATTTGAATAGGCCATAGGGAAAGGATTTTTTTTTAATTTTTTTAAATTTTTTTTTGAATTTTTTTAAATTTTGAATTTTGTTTTTTTTTTTTTTTTTACAATTTGGTATAGGTGTCAAAACTAAAGATAGAACACCGTGTTTCCAGCAACGGTGCCAAAAACTTGATCGGGAGATTCTGTCTCCTCATTTTAAATAACCGCAAGTGCACGGTCGTTCGATGTAGCACTTGAGGGTCGGTCCACAGGGACAGGTGGTTCTTTTGGTTTCAACACTTCTAGACGAATTGATCAAAGGTTTTGTGGGAGTTTTGTTCTGAACTATATGTTAATTTAGAAAAGTCAAGCACTTAGGATCGAATCCCCTAAACTAGCATCAAGTGGTCAATCTCGGACTCCATACTACTTTATTGTTACTCACCAAAATCTTTATTCCCAATAGGCAAATTAAGTCTGACTACTAAATCTAAGCACAAGTTATTGTCCACATTACATGATCCATCAAAGGTAAATAAAATCAACAACTTAAATTAAATGCAGAAAAGAGCAGTAAAACCCTAAGCGTGGACCATAAACCTCAGAAACATAACCTGTCAAATACCTAGTTGTCCTAGAAATAATCTCCTATAAGTTGTCGGTCAATTGGTGAGTGTACAACATTAGATAGGAGATCCAACAGATGACTACAAGATAATTTAGCTTAGGTTCATCTCCCCTATGTACTTGAGAAAATCTAGTTAAGCATAATTAAGCTAATAACAAGATACTTTTTAATAAATCAAGCATAACTATCTTACTAATAAATTAATTGCCAATTGTTGCAATGGACTAAAACAGCACACTAAATAATAATGGCAGCAAGTCACTAAATCAATTAAACCAATATATATTAATTAACACTTACCTATTATTTACCTTAACATGCAAAAGGATTTCCTTCTTCGCTGTGTTGCAAAAATGGAAGTAGACCCCACCCTATAGCACTTGGGATGTTGATGACAACTGAAAGGAATTGTGTTGCGCCCTTCCCTGCATTGATCTTGACGCCAGGCCACAAACAAACAGAACACACCAATACAAATTAAAAGATAATTTAATCCATAACCCAAAGAATAAATTCTAACAAAGGCCCTCTCCCAGCCACTAAAACAAAAAGAAAAATAACAAATAAAAAAAAAACCTAAAAATAAAAACCTAGAAAACGGCCGCCTCAAAACCGCAGCCCTCTCTATTCCTTATATAATAAGGAATTTTTACAAAACAGCCCCTCAACAATTACATATTACAAATTAATTCAGTTTTGACTCAGGCTGATTTTATAAATGGCCAATACGGGCATTCAAATAGATGAATCAGCGAAAACTATCAACATGAAAGTTGTAGATCTTCGAATTCTCTTTTTGTAGACACCTGGATGACCATTTTGAGATCTTGTAGCCAAAGTTATGGCCAAAATACCACAACATGCTCGAAAAGCATCCTCCAATCTTTTACAAATTGCGGCATTTAATTGCTGAAAGTATCCGGATTCCTCTTTTCTTTTCTTTATATGTTCCCTGCAAATTTCAATCACATATATCCGAGTAGCATTATTTATATACAAATAATAGATAATTAGGAGCATAAAAAAGATATAAAATCGTGCTGATCACTTACCTATTACATGATCTAAAAGAAATGTAAAATACAAAGAGGAAGAAGAAGAAAAACTAAACTAAACTACCCTAAACTACAACATGAAATAAAAACTACACTACTCTCTGGATCTTTCTCATCTGAAGAACCCCAGGGGGCATTTATAGGAACCAGGGAAAATGGGTCTAGGGGTTGTCCCCTTGGCCCAAAACACGGGCGTGGCCGTGCCTGTACGGTTGCGTTTTCGCTGCTCTTCTACGGCCGCGCGCGCGACACCTGCTGTCACGTCTGTCCCATGTCAGTTGGATATCCCGATTTCTGGTTTTGGGCCCCTGGGTTTGATGAATCAGCTCTGCAAAGTCAATGACTATATTTTAGGCCTTTAATCACCCATTAAATGGTGATTTAGGGTCTTCTTCTTCATTGCACACCATGGACCTAGAAACATGCAAGAGAGGTTTTATTAGCAAAATTTAATATTAAATAAATGTGAAGATGTGATATGAAATATTCAGTTTTAGAGACTAATCACACCCCCACACTTATCTTTTGCTCGTCCTGAGCAAAACAAAAAACTAAGAAAATTATTATACCACTTTCGCAGGTGACGCGATTGCACTGAGCATGTGCAACAAGCCGTTAAACCTCTAGGTTTTCCCTAGAGGAGGAGTTTTGTCTCCATAAGATTTTCAGCGGATTACACCCACAAAATCCATAACAAAAGAAATCAAATGTTAGTATTTTAAAAACACATTTTTGAAATAGAGAAAAATGTTAGAGTATTTTTGCGAAAATATAAGTGATCCAAGGTCAGAGGTTAACCAGAAATTGTTCTTCCTTAAACTAAGTCGAAATGAAAAATCTTGTTGTAAATTAAATACAAGAATTTAAAATTGAATCGATTCTTTCTTTCATAAAACTCTTAGAAAAATATGCACTTTGTGAACTATGAAGATTATTGGGATATCGACTCAAACTTTCATGCCATTGATTTGTGTATATTTTTTATTTATTTTTTTCATCCCTTAGTTTTCTTAGGCTTCTTATTTACCCGGGAAATGAGCCTTTAGCCGGCGACTCCCAAACTAGATGGTCTTAGGGCACCAGATGAGAAAACATCCCTCGGACTTAAGGACTCGAGTAAACAAGGCCACAAAACTAAAGGGGATTATTTTGTTTTTATCCACTATTTTAGGAATGAATAATCATGCTTCCTGAGGCATAATTACCCAACTTCAATAAGTGATTTTTATTATCATCAATTTTTTAATATATTTTTATGGCATCTTCAGTCCTTGTTTCAATCCCAAAAATTATGTAAGTGTGAAGTGCATGAATCTAAGGCAAAAAATTCAAGATCAAATTATCTTTCCAATCTCACTTTCTTATCCTAAAATTTAAACAAGCTCTCTTATTTTGACTTCGTTTAAAAATTCATAATTTTAGGTCTTCCTAATTCCTAATTTAATCTTAATTTTCTTAAAAATAAATCAAGGCTATTTCCCTTATGTCAAAAAGTTTTGTAAAAAGAAAAGAAAAGAGTTTTTATACAAAAGAAAATTCTAAAAAGTTCCTAAAAAAAGAAGTGTAAAAGAAAGGAAATATAAAACTACCTATGTTAGTAAACCCTCCCCTACACTTATCTCATGCTTTGTCTTCAATGCATTGTGAATGTGTATATATATGAAACAAATAGAGAGGGAAGGAAATTTACCTCATGGTGGTGGTTCTAGTGGTTGTCTGATTGGGCCAAAGCGTTGCTACCCAATCAAGATATTATGGATCTTACAGAAACCCACCAGTGACCTCTCTACTATGACCCATTAAAATGTTGGAGAACTGTATGATCTTATTGAAAAATTACCCCATCCAATTTTCAGTTTTTAAAAATAATTACTGAGTCATTTTCTTCAACATTCTTGTCCAACAATGAAGTGTGAGTTTGAGAGATGATTGATTTGGACTCAAATGGAATAGGAATAAAAACCGGTAACGACTCGGGAATATGACTCAGATCAAGTCGAGATTCAAAAAGGGGAGTCGAAATTGGTACAAAAATGGGGTCCAAACCAAAGAATTGATGTTCACACACTTTCCCTAACAATGAAGTGTGATCATAAGAGATAGGTGATTCCATTTCACGGTGTACTGGTACAGGATTCAATGTTGACTCCGAAATAGAAAAAATCTAATGAAGATGAAATCACCTAGAGGGGGGGTGAATAGGTGATGGCTATATGATAATGGCAATTATGCGGAATTTAAAAAAATTAACTCTAAACAATTATCACAATACAATATTTCTTGCAAGTAAAAGACAATGTAAAGTTGCAAGTAATAAAAGAGATAGAGTTAGAGAAATTTGAGCAAACGCAAACACGCCGATATGTTTCCGAGGTTCGAGCCACGCTCTACGTCCCCGCCTTCACACTTGAAGGATTTCCACTATTGAGGATCCCACCGGATCAACAATACAAGGACAACACTTGTCCGTCTCCCGTGATGACACTTCACCACCTTGAGCACACTAGCTCGCCTTGAGGCCGATGCCTCTACAACTTCACTCAATTACAATGGAAGTGATCACACTTGACCACTTTACAAAAGAGCTCACTAAGCACAATCCTAGAACCAAATAATAGACTTAGAGT
Source organism: Agave tequilana (assembly GCA_038442645.1). Classification (NCBI taxonomy): domain Eukaryota; kingdom Viridiplantae; phylum Streptophyta; class Magnoliopsida; order Asparagales; family Asparagaceae; genus Agave; species Agave tequilana. The sequence continues at coordinate 32,445 of JAVJIF010020071.1, read as the reverse complement.
ATGGGATTGTGTAGTGCTAAACTAGAGGGAAGTAGAGGAATAGGCTCCAAGAAAGGTGATGGAATTTAGGCTTTGGAGAGAAAAATCTTTTCTTTTGAAAACTTTGGAAATCTTTGAAACTCTTGTAAAATTGCACTTGATAGCTCTAAAATTGTTAGTCATATCATATGAAGTGACCACCTATTTATAGGGGTCAAAAACTGCTCAATAGATTCGTTGGAGACAAATCCCAAAAGTCAAAAAGTCAGAAAAAATAGCTGTTGAGTCTGTCAGAATTTTTGACAGACTACCGGTCGACCGGGTCGGTCGACCGCCAACGGTCAAAAATCCGACCGTTGGGGCTCACCGGTCGACCGGGTCGGTCGACTGGCAATTTCTAGAGAGCAGCAGGTTGGGGTCGGTCGAGTATCGGTCGACCTCCGGTCGACTGATACGCACATGCACAATTGTGCATGTCGGTCGAGTGCCGGTCGACTGCCGGTCGACCGGTCACTGTGAATTTCTGAAAAATCAGAATTCACAGACCTGGACAATTTTGGATTTTGGTTTTGGGTCTAGGATAAAATGTTTTGGTTTTGAAAAAATCATAGAGTATGAGCATGTGTCATACTACTATCAAGGTAAAATACTTGGTAAAAATTCTTTTGATAAAAACTTGATTTTTAATGAAATGTTTTTCCCAAAAACTAGTCTCTCTAAAATCGTATTTCCAAAATAGATATGTTCAACTAAAACTGAGTTTGGAAATAGAAATAGAAATTATTTTGAAGCCATAAACCACTCTAGAAAATGTGTGTGTGTGATATCCCATATCTCTACTTCTACTATTTAGTTTTGACAAAATATTCTAAAATGAAATAAACAAAGTACAAATCTTGGATTCTTTAGCAAGTCTTGATCTTCTTCTTGAACTTTTTCTTCAACGCAAATTCCGAAGCTTCCTATGTGCTTTAGCTTGGGAATGCAAATGTTGGGCAAACTCCAAATTTGTGAGTCTTTTAGCGGAGTCGTCAAAATCTGTTTCTTGAACCTGAAATACTTTAAAACAAGATTATTAAATACATAACTAAATACGTTTTGCTATCATCAAAATAACCGGGATAATGGCCTTTGGGCCAACAATCTCCCCCTTTTTGATGATGGCAAAACATATGTAGTTATCACAAGATATTTTGGGTAGAGTCTTCAAATGAAGCTCCCCCTCAACATATGCATATATAAAAATCATACTCAGGCATATTATCACAATCGCTAAATCATAAACATCATATATCATAAACATCATATATCCATGCCCATAGAAAAATCTCAACTACACAAGTCATATCATAGATAAAAGGAAATGAGTCTCAACATGACATAAATACATAACACAAACAATACATGTCCACAACACAAGAATAAAGGGTGTCCAACACAACAAAATAAGTCAAGTACATAACAAAATATCTCTCTCTCCAAATATCTCTCCCCCTTTTTGACATCATCAATAAAGGGGCATCAACAGCAGCATCACTCAGTGGCCTCGTCATCCTCCTCCTCGTCATCATCAGAGCCCTCGGCCATCGTCTGGTCATCACCATCATCTGAGGAAGAAGAGGAATCTACCTCCTCTGTATCCACGGCATCAACTCTGGGGCGCGGTGGTGGAACAGAGACGCGAGCTCTGGGAGGAAAAGGAGGACCAGCAGCAGGGAGACGACGAGCACCCGGAGTCCCATCAGGAACGACTATGTCCATTTTTGTGAACAAAGACTGGAACTGAACATCCACAAATCTCATGGATTCAGCCATATAGGACAAGTCGTTACGGACCTCCGCCCGAAAAGCAGCATCCATAGCAGCACGAGCCTCCATATCTGCCCGAAGAGAAGCATCACGAGCAGCCATATCTGCACGAAGTGCAGAGACTTGCTCTCCGACCCAGGCCTGATGAGCCTCGATCATTGAGCGGACCTCAGAAGCAGAAGCACCCTGAAACTCAGGAACAAGAGGTGGAGCTGGAGCTGGATCAGCTGCGGGAACAGGTGGTGGTTGCACAGCTGCGTGTCGACGCAACTGAGCTTCCATCATCTTCAAGGCAGCAGTGTTGATATCAGAAGAGGGTTTTGAAGAGGCTTGACCAGAAAGATCGAAGTCTAAAGCCCTAAGCAGATGGGTAATGAGCATGCCGTAAGGCAGACTCCTACCAGCAGTACGAATCTGATCACCACTCATGTGAGAAGCGATCACTCGAGGGAAATTTATCCTAATGCCTTTAAGGAGGCAATAGATAATCAAGGGAACAGGACCTCGAGCATGGCTAAATTCACCGGATTTAGGCACGATATTATGAAAGATAATCTTAGCAAGGACCTGAGATTGGAGGGAATACTGACTCACAATCTCATTCCTCACTAGATCGGGATTGTCATCCCGGTGAAGAAGAGTGGATGCGGTGAGTGAAGACTCACCCTCCGGATATTCAGGAAAATCATGTAGGTCATAAGAGTAAACATCTATTCCATCAGTGGAAAGATGAAGAATTCTAGCAAATTGACCTAGGGAAATGTTTATGTCCCTACCCATCACACGGGAAATAATCCGGTTCCCGCTAAATTCAAAATTGGCATAGAAATAGGGAACCAAAGAAGTGTAAACCTTCTCCCGGATGGAGAGAAAATCCACAAGATTGTTAGCACGGAGTATGTGGGGGATATCTAGATGTTCAAAGTCTTGGATAGCCACATATCTACCCGAAATAGTATTCCTAGGGGCTAAATGTATGTAACGATCAGAGGCAAGATCGTTACGGAACACAGGATCAGTCCTAGGGGCTTGAGATGAGGATTGGGCAATGCCCTTTCCCTTCTCAGAACGATGTCTTTTAGGAGCCATGACAAAAATCAAATTTTTAGGGTTTTTATAGGTAAAGGCACGATCTAGATGATTAATCAACCTAATATGAAGACAAAAGAAGTGATATATCTAAGCTAGAAAGGAAGAACAAGTGAAAAATTTGAAATTTTTACCTTTGGAAAAATCTGAAACCCTAGCTTGAAAATCCAGAAATTCTGAGAATCTGACGGACGGATCGGCTTGAGATTGAAGATCCGAATTAGAAATGAGGAGTATGAAATGGGTTTCGAAGGAATTTAAGATCGGGTGGACGGATTTGAAGTAGGAAATTTTGGAGAAAAGGGGCTCCTGCGGTCGCTGTGAGAGGAAATGAGAGAGAGAGCCGAAACAGTGAGGAAAAAGACCAAATATACGCCAGAATACGACTATCGGTCGACTGGGATTGAGGGACCGGTCGACCGAAAAGATACAGAGAGTTCTGCATCCAGATCGGTCGACTGGTCCTATACCAACAGTCGACCGGTAGCACAAAAAAAATTCAATATTTTTCTTCTCAGACAGAGCCGGTCGACTGGGGTTAGGGGCCGGTCGACCGGTAAGTCTGAAAATCTGCTACCTGATTCTGACCAAAAAAAATTTTAAGAGATTATAACAAATAAAAATATGTTATATTATAATATACAGAGATACAACAATTATTTTAAATCTTCATTTAGTGATCATATCAACAAAACTTCACACAAAATGATTTAATTTTATTTTACATATTTAAACAAAGATATAAAGATGTTGAAGCCGAATACCCAGTGACGGGTTCTGAACTTCATCCTCTTGATTCCTCTTGAATGAGTTGAGGTGCGCAATTGCCATCTTTAAGGTATTTGCTCAACTATGAAAATTTTCAAAAAGTTTTATTTTATTTATGAAAATAGGTCTATATGTATACAAGTATATAGTCACAAAATCTAAACTATATAGATAAAAAAAATTGGACATGTGGACAAGTATGACATAAGGCATAACAATACAAGATATGAAAATTAATACAAGGCATGTACACAACATGATAGAAAGGTAGTTCTATATAAGCATGTATCAATAATGAACAAAAGCAAACTAACAATTCTATACATATGTATACATGTCAACAAAAAATCAAAATTGAACATGGCATATACAATCATGTTAGAGTTGCAAGTTTATACTAATTATGTATCAATGGAGCATAAAACTAAACTAGCAATCCTATAACAATTGTATATACAAAATTAAAAAATCTTGAATGGAGATGTTACCAATTTACGGGTAGTCTCCAAAAATAGGTGCCTCCACGATAGCGATGCAAGCTAGATTTGAACTTTGAGCTTAGTTGCATCTACCACCCGGGCACCGTCTCCCCCTAAGTCTTGGAGGAAGTAGATCCACCTGTGTCACCTACATTTGGAGGATCTTTTGGTACCCAAATCTTTGAGGGTCCTTTAGGGTTAGTACCGGGGCGAACCCAAACATATTTATTCTTAACATTATTTTTAGCATAACAAAATTTTTCTAAATGGCCTTTGCGGCCACAATGAGTGCAAACATAAATTCTACCACTACTATACATGTATGCATGCTTGTGAGTGTGAGCATGTTTCCGTGCATGTGTATGAGCATGTTGTGCATGTTTCCCTTGGGGTGTTCCCTTAGGAAATTTAGAAGCTATCTTTTTCAAATCAAATGCACAATTTTTAAGTGTGGAGTCCAAAGCATCAACACGCTTTTGGATCTCAACAAAATCATTTTTATCTATTGAAACTATGGTGGTTTTACCCTTATTTGCAAGTTTATATTTATCAAAATCATTTTTCAATTTTTCAAAAGAGCTAGATAAAACATCCTTTTCTTTAACAACTATTTCAACTTTATGTTTTAAAGCTTCATTTTCTCTTTTTAATTTCTTATTTTGAGATTGGGAAATTTCATACCTATTTTGCAATTCTTCAAAAAAATGTGCAAGTTCATCCATAGTTAACTCATCCTCATCTAAAGAGTTTTCTAGAGTTATCTTTGGTGCATCCTCCCCATGTGCCATGAAACACATGTGCGCGGCGTCGACTTCCTCTTCGGATTCCGACTCCGTGTCATCCCAAGTAGCCACCATGGCCTTCTTCTTTCTTTGCCCGTTCTTGGATGTGGTCGCTTGGAGAGCGGGGCAATCGGCAATGAGGTGACCGATCTTCTTGCAATGAAAACAAGGACCGGGCTCCTCTCTTTTTCTTTCAAATCTCCCTTGAGGTTTCCCTCGCCGGAAATTGCTTTGTCTTCCCTTCTTGTAGAACATCTTGCCCACCTTCCGGATGAGCATGGCGAAGTCTTCATCGCACTCGTCCGATGAATCATCCTCGTCTTGAATTGTTGGAGCGGCTTTGAAGGCTATTGATTTCTTCTTGGGTGCCTCCCTTTCTTCTCGTACCTTCATCTCCATCTCATGTGTTTTGAGATTGCCGATGAAGCCGGAGAAGTCCATCTCCTCTTTGTCATTTAACTCTTTGAGGGTTGTCGCCTTGACTTCCCAAGCTTTGGGAAGAGCTCGAATCACCTTCCTTATCTTTTGATCGTTGTCAATCTTGTCGCCTAAGGAAGAAAGAGCATTTGTTATTTTTGTAAAGCGAGTGAGCATGTCATCAATGCTCTCATTATCAATCATGTAAAAATTCTCATATTGAGAACGTAACAAGTCAACTTTTGCTCTCTTGACTTGTGACGTTCCCTCATGAGTCACAATAAGCATGTTCCAAACTTCATATGCCGATTTACAATTAATGATGCGTGCAAGGTCATCTTCATTAAGTGCTTGTGTTAATGCATATTGTGCCCTAGCATTTGCTTCATAGTCTTTAGTGATATCCTCGGACCATGTGCTCTCATCACTAGTTGGTTCAATGAAGTCTTTGGTAATGGCCCTAGCTACCCTAACACCTAAGGATTTCAAAAACAAGTTCATCTTGACTTTCCAAATAGGAAAGTTCAAGCCATCAAATTTGGGAGGGGATTTAATGCTAGAAAAGTCCATGGATGCCATGAATGCACAATATATAAGATGCACAAGATAAAATACAACAAATGAATATAGCCAAATGTATGGATCTCCCTAAGGTTGTTAGACCTAAGTTGTAGGGTTAGGCTCTGATACCAATTGAAATCACCTAGAGGGGGGGTGAATAGGTGATGGCTATATGATAATGGCAATTATGCGGAATTTAAAAAAAATTAACTCTAAACAATTATCACAATACAATATTTCTTGCAAGTAAAAGACAATGTAAAGTTGCAAGTAATAAAAGAGATAGAGTTAGAGAAATTTGAGCAAACGCAAACACGCCGATATGTTTCCGAGGTTCGAGCCACGCTCTACGTCCCCGCCTTCACACTTGAAGGATTTCCACTATTGAGGATCCCACCGGATCAACAATACAAGGACAACACTTGTCCGTCTCCCGTGATGACACTTCACCACCTTGAGCACACTAGCTCGCCTTGAGGCCGATGCCTCTACAACTTCACTCAATTACAATGGAAGTGATCACACTTGACCACTTTACAAAAGAGCTCACTAAGCACAATCCTAGAACCAAATAATAGACTTAGAGTATGGGATTGTGTAGTGCTAAACTAGAGGGAAGTAGAGGAATAGGCTCCAAGAAAGGTGATGGAATTTAGGCTTTGGAGAGAAAAATCTTTTCTTTTGAAAACTTTGGAAATCTTTGAAACTCTTGTAAAATTGCACTTGATAGCTCTAAAATTGTTAGTCATATCATATGAAGTGACCACCTATTTATAGGGGTCAAAAACTGCTCAATAGATTCGTTGGAGACAAATCCCAAAAGTCAAAAAGTCAGAAAAAATAGCTGTTGAGTCTGTCAGAATTTTTGACAGACTACCGGTCGACCGGGTCGGTCGACCGCCAACGGTCAAAAATCCGACCGTTGGGGCTCACCGGTCGACCGGGTCGGTCGACTGGCAATTTCCAGAGAGCAGCAGGTTGGGGTCGGTCGAGTATCGGTCGACCTCCGGTCGACTGATACGCACATGCACAATTGTGCATGTCGGTCGAGTGCCGGTCGACTGCCGGTCGACCGGTCACTGTGAATTTCTGAAAAATCAGAATTCACAGACCTGGACAATTTTGGATTTTGGTTTTGGGTCTAGGATAAAATGTTTTGGTTTTGAAAAAATCATAGAGTATGAGCATGTGTCATACTACTATCAAGGTAAAATACTTGGTAAAAATTCTTTTGATAAAAACTTGATTTTTAATGAAATGTTTTTCCCAAAAACTAGTCTCTCTAAAATCGTATTTCCAAAATAGATATGTTCAACTAAAACTGAGTTTGGAAATAGAAATAGAAATTATTTTGAAGCCATAAACCACTCTAGAAAATGTGTGTGTGTGATATCCCATATCTCTACTTCTACTATTTAGTTTTGACAAAATATTCTAAAATGAAAATAAACAAAGTACAAATCTTGGATTCTTTAGCAAGTCTTGATCTTCTTCTTGAACTTTTCTTCAACGCAAATTCCGAAGCTTCCTATGTGCTTTAGCTTGGGAATGCAAATGTTGGGCGAACTCCAAATTTGTGAGTCTTTTAGCGGAGTCGTCAAAATCTGTTTCTTGAACCTGAAATACTTTAAAACAAGATTATTAAATACATAACTAAATACGTTTTGCTATCATCAAAATAACCGGGATAATGGCCTTTGGGCCAACAGAAGATACCAGAGTCATTACTGAATCAAAAGTGAAATGGAATTCCTAACTTGAGGTTTAGGATCACTTTCAAGCTCAAGTTAAATTTCAGGAAAAGGATAACTTGCCAAGATGTCAAGGATGTGGTGTTGGTCAAGTTCAGGTTGGTATGATAAAATTGAAGCTGGATTTTCAAAATGACATGATTCTTGGGTCCAATCAGTAGAGTTAGGGATATAAGGATCGGTCAAAGGTTGACAAGAAAGACTTTCCTCGCTCTCATTGATCAAATCGCTCATTAGTGAGTCTAACCTACTGATAGGCAGGGTAACAGAATTTTGAGTCTAGATCATATCTTCCATACTTTTTGCAATTGGTTCTTCTTGAAAAGGTGAGTATGGAAGTTAATTTTAGAAATTGTGGTAAAATTGTGAGTCCATCGGATTTTGTGATTGCTGCTCAGACTCACGCAAGGGTTCCATACTCAAGTCCAGTATTGATGGTTATCCATTTTAAATCGGTGAGACTGAAAAAGATGAGTAGGATTCTTGAAATTTTAGTTGAGATGATGAGTCCAACATATTTTGAAATTATTACAATTTTTCACAAAAGACTTCCAAATGCTCTTCTAGCTCAGATTCTTCATCAATTAGATGTTCTAGAAAAGGAGTATATGGAGTTTGATTTGGGAAGGATTGTGAATTGAGAAAATTTCAAATTTGTTGTGGGACTCAAGCATGACTTCCGTACTCCTTTCCAAATTGGATTTTTTCTCAGTTGGTGGAACAGAAAAAAGAGGATATGAAGCAGAATTGGGGAATGAATATTTTGAAAATTGTGGACAAAATAGTTGAAAATTTAACTCGGGGGAGGTGAATCCCCATTGACTCTGTGAAGAGTTGAAGTTATTTGAAAATTATAGTCATAGGATTGGGGATAAGGGTCATATTCAGTCGGATAATCCCAACTCGGCATATGTAGTTGGTTCATGTTGTACATAACCGGGTCGGAGTTCTCCGAGTCAAATGAGGTTGGGGTGAAATATGGATTCATATTATAATTGAAACATATGTTATTGTTAAAATCCATTTCATAATATACAAAAAAGAAAACAAACAAACAAACAAACAAAAAGAAAAAGAAAAAAAGCTTATGCTAGGTTTGACTTAGACCTAGACGACTCCTAACTGGTTAGACTGTCAACGGGGGGTATATTGTCGGAAGCTGACCACAAGTTAATCGGCCAGGTAGGGACAAGATCAGTGGGAGGTATCCGCGCCGGAGTAACAGGCCTAATTATGCCAAACCACTGTTCTTCGAGGTTTCGCCTCTCAATCCCCAACCTCAGACACTGATTTGACAAGAGTCAACTTCTAACAACTTTCCCCTTAGGTTAACTCCTAAATGGGTCCGAGATGTTCCTAGGGGCCAACGTCTAGCAAGTTTTGTTTAGGCTTGGGTTGTGTGAGTGAGGAGGTGATTTTTGGGCCAAGGGAGGATAATGACTTCACCACCTTATGTTATCTTGGGTTTTGCCCTTAAGTTCAATTTGTGCAAGTGTGTAATATAGATAAGAATGAACACAAAAAAGTGAGTAAATCATTGAAGTGTTTGTCATAACTATATGCAATGCAATATGTACACCTTCGTCAAGATCACAACAATACAAGAACAAAATACAGTATATTGGAATAAAATTGATACGTGCCTAGATGCAAATGTCTAAACCGTTTTAAAGCATCCAATTTCCATATTTTAGTTCTTAAAATTATTACAGTGTACAGGTAATATAAACAAAAGCTAGCAGTAGAATATAAGAATGTACAAGAAATTACCCAACCACACAAGAGAAAGTGTGGACTTCTACAATGCTAAAGATTTTGACCTGCACACCAAAAACAAAGAAGAAAAGTTAACAAAAATGTGAAATCAAACCGTTCCCATCCCCAGCACCGGCGCTAAAATTTGATCGGGGGAAAATCGCGCACGAAAAATGTATGTTTTGAAATCAAGAGTTAAAGTGTGTGTGTTTTGGCTTCCTCAAATCTTCTGTTATAGCATAGAGGTTAAAACGAGTCGAATCTACAAGGACGGAAGGCGATAGAAGCTTTACCGGTTGATTTACGTGTGTGTTAAAAGTTCTTCAACGTTTGAAAGAATGAAAAAAAAGGAAATAAAGAATGGAAAAGAGAAGTACGGTGAAACACGAAGAAGTGAAAAACATAGAAGAAATAGTTTTTGTGATTTTTGTTTGTATTTCTAAAACAAAGTGAAAAAAAAGAAAACTCATGGCTACTAACTATTAATGACTCTACCAATATGCTAACCTCTTAGTGATAATTGTCTCACATGTATCATTGGCCATTACTAGTTCTTGGTTCAAGAGCTTTTCAAAGCATGACCCATATGATAACTTTCACATCCAAACTCAACAAAACAAGTGCAAACTACACTTAAACCATCAAAACTAAATAAGAGTAAGCATGGGTAAAGTAATGTTAGCTTGTTAGAGAGTTAGGATGTTAGAGTATTAGATCCATCATCATGAGCCATCAATGGCTCTTGCAAGAGCAAGGCCAAGTAGAGGCTATTACATTCATGTGGATTATTGATTAGTCTCTAATTTTGCATAATTTTTATCACATTCACATGTTTATTTGATATAAAATTCTGCTAATAAATCTTTGTTTGCTTGATCCTAGGTTCATGGTGTGCAAATGAAAAAGAAGACCCTAAATCACCATTTAATAGGTGACTAAAGGCCTACTAAGTAGCCACTAACCTTAGGGAGGAGATTTTGTCAGCCCAGAGCATCAAATCCAGAGTCCAGACGATCCAGCTGACAGGAGACTGAATGGATGGCACGCTGCCCAAGGCCAGGCGCACGCTGCACTGCAGGGCCGCAGAAACGGGGCCCGGGCAGCGTTTCTGTGGCCGTACGGGCGCGACCGCACCCGTGCTTTGGGCCAGGGTTGTCCCCCTGGCCGCCTTTCCCCTGGTGCCTATAAATACCCCCCTTGGGTTTGCACAGAAGAGATATCCAGAGCTTTAGGATCTTTATGTTAGTTTTATTTTGGAGTTGTTATTTTTTTTCTTCTAGATTTGTTTAGCAATTAGAGTGAGAGAGAGAGAGAGAGAGAGTAAAAGTTGTATTTGAAGGTGACATGCTTATACAAGTAATTACTTCTCTTCCTTCTTTTCATTTACTTGTGTTTTCTATTTGCTTTTTCTTTCTTGTTTAAGTGCAACTCCTTTTTTTCTTTACCACTTATCTCTTGTTGTTTCTTTTACTACCATGTCTAACTAAGTTTTTCATTGCATGGCTAACTAACTACTAACCCACTAATCTCTAACAACTTGATTGATAAACCCACATGAGTCAATAATGTCAAATAAGCCTTGTGCAAACGAGCTATGATATCTTAAAACGAGGGTTCTAACTTTAACTTACACACAATTATTCGCTTTCTTATATTTCATGCTTAACGAGTTTTTGATGGTCTATGAATTGTAGACTTTGCTTGTTTTTGTAAGTTAAAGATTTTTCATTTAATTTTGCCAATACCATTAGTGCACTCGTGTCTTCCCTTATTCTCGCCTTCAATTGGATCTTGATAAGGGAATGTTCAAGTTTTTGCTGTGTAAAGCTAAAAGTTAAAGGAAGGACTTTCATTCGGTTCCCAACGTGAATAGTTCCTATACATAAATGTTATACTTGCCTATGATCTATCGTGAGGCTACATCTTCAAGAAGTTAGGGATTAGTGGGAGCACTTAGTAGAAAGTTAGCCATGCGTTTTTACCATTAAGAAAACTCAATTTTACAAACCACCAAATCATTCTAAAATAATTTTTTGAAACTAACTTTTCTTCATTTTCCAATTCTTTATTTGAAACAAAGAACTTTCTCTTTTCTTGAACAAAAAAGTTGCATCAAGCTTTCATCGCTCTCCCTCCTTGTGGATACGACCCGTATAGCCACTTCGCTACTATGGAAGATCACAAAAGCAGTAACATCAACCTACACTCCTTTACTTATATTTGTGCATGCTTTTTGCCGATCAAATTTTGGCGCCGTTGCCGGGGAGGGAACGACTTTATTGTTCAATACTATAGATTTTCTTTGTTCTTGTGTGTAGGAGAACTACCAAGGAGATCACTTTCACGGAAAGCAAAAGTGGTGGCCATAGACGTTGCACGAGGATTTATTTGCCCTCAGAAAATTCGTTTAAAAGCGAGTTTCTCTGATTGAAGTACTAACGATCTCTTCTTCAGAGTTGCCGAAAATCGCTCAAATTACTTTCTTAAATTTTTTAGGTTCCTTGAATGCTTCACCTTATATATGTGCAATAAACTCAACAGAAATTCATTTGTTGCTTAATTGAAATTTGGATTAGACTCTTTCATTTAGGGCACGTGTCTATTTCAATTCATTTCAATTTCTGTTGAAGAGTGCTAGAGATAAGGTACGTGTACATTCATATAGAATAGGACCAACATTTTAGAGTGATTTATTGATTTGAGTGTTACCTTGTTGTGAATAAACTGTACACTTGCACATATGACATTAAGGGCAAAACCCCAAATAAATAAGATAAGGTGGGGATTTCATCACCCTTCCTTAGCTCAAAAACCATCTCTAAGTGCACTCACACTATCCCAAGTCTTGACTAAAAACTGATAGACGTTGGCCCTAGGGACATCTTAGACTCACTAAGAGATTAACCGGGGGTAGAAATTGTAAGAACTATACTCCTGCAAAATTAGTGTTTAGGGAAAGTGGATTGAGAGGAAGAGCCTCGAAAGCTCCATGGTTTGGCGTAATTATGTCCCGTGGCTCACGCCCGGATACCTCCCACCGAGTTTTGCCCTTTCCTGGCTGATTAGCTTGTAGTCGAGTTCCTGCAACAACCTCCCTTGGAGAATCTACCAGTTAGGAGTCGTCTAAATCCAGGTACCTTAGACTAAGGATTTGTGGTTGCTTTTCTTTCTTTTTGTTTGTTTTTATTCTTTTTGATTGTTTGTTGTCTACACGTTGTTTGTGGTGTGCTGTATGCAAGAGTGGGTGAGAGATCCTGTAACTTTCAGATTAACTAGAAACACTTCTCTACCTTTGCATCTAGAACAGGTGATGGCATCACTTCAGGACAGGTTTTACCCGATCAGAACCTCATTGCCATCTTGTATAAAACTGCCTGAGGCGAATGGAAATAACTTTGAATTAAAGCCTCAATTCATGAACACTCTTCCAAAGTTTTATGGTTTAGAATCGGAGGACACATACTTCTTTGTTAGAGAATTTGAAGAAGTGTGCCTCATGATGCGTACTCTCCAGCTAGGAGACGATGCCGTTAGGTTACGTTTCATCCTCTTTTTCTTAAAGGACCTAACTAAAAAATGGTTATACAGTTTGGCGGCAGATTCAGTTACAACATGGAATGATTTTGTTAAGGTCTTCTTGAAGAAATTCTACCAAATTCACAAAACTACCCTCATTAGAAAGAATATCATGCAGTTCAGGCAAGAACCGAGCGAGCCATTTTGGAGATACTTTGAGCGATTCAAAGATCTCCTAGCTCAGTGTCCTCATCACGGTGTGGAGAAATGGCGTCAGTGCCAGATTCTCTATGATTATCAAACGAAAACCCTATTAGAAACCATGTGTCAGGGAGGGTTCTTACAAAAGAATAAGAATCAGGGTGGGATTTATTTGAGGATTTAGCTGATAAAACCCTGCAATGAGAAAAACTAAGGAATACACAATCTATAGCTTCAAAAGGCGGGATCCATCTCTAGAATCATCCATAGCTGCAGAAGCTAAGGTTGCAATCCTAATGAGGAGAATAGAGGCTCTAGAAAAAAAACAGCCAGCCAATGTTAACCAAATCAACCCACCACCAATTCACAATCCGGGTTATTCATACTGTCAGGCACCGAACCATGTCTTTGAAGAGTGCCCTGTTTTCCATACTCAGCATGTGCCACCGGAACACCTGAACGCAGCCTACTCACGACCGCCGCATAATCCTTACTCGCAAACATACAATCTCAGTTGGAGAAATCACCTAATTTTCTTTTGCGCCCAGAACAATTCCCTCATGCTAAACTTTCCCAATAATTTTCACCATCCTACTCATCCACCAAATTTGACCAGTCAAGCTCTTTCTTCCTCCTCCCAAAGTGTTCACCAATGGAAAAGAAATTCAGTAATTGGAGGAGAGTATGGAAGCTTTTATAAAGTCCCAACCCGCCTTCATACAAAATCAGGGACAAACATTGAGCAACCATTCACAGGCTATATCGAGATTGGAAATGCAGATGAGCCAGTTAGCTAGCTCTTTAAGTGAAAGACCAAAGGGTACTTTACCTAGTCAGCCGCTAGTTAACCCTAAAAACTCCAATATAGCGTATGAAATTCAAGATCCTTCGATCAACTAGTGCAATGCTGTTCACATATTTAGATCTGGAAAGAAGGTGGACAACCAGGTCTACTAATAGAAAAATCCAGTCCACATTGATCCTACTCCAGCCTCCACCTCTGCTAGTTTCACCTAATATGCTCCACAAGCATCTGACGAGGACAAAGCTGCTGAACAAGTTCATAAGCCTGTAGCACCCTTTCCCAATAGGCTTAGTAACAATAATAAGAATATGCACATGGAGTAGATGCCTGAGATGTTTAACCAGGTCAAACTAAATGTGCCTCTTCTTGATGTTATCCAACAAGTCTCATCCTATGCCAAATTTCTTAAGGATATGTGTACAAAGAAGAGAAAGACAAATGTGCCTAAGAAAGTGTTCTTGGCAACCAATATATGTGAAATTCTGTCTGGTCCCATTCTGGTGAAATACAAGGATTCCAGATGTCCCATAATTTACTGCTCCATAGGACAAATAAAAATTAGCAGAGCACTACTTAACCTGGGAGCAAGTATCAACTTGCTACCTCTCTCAGTATACCAGCAACTTGGGTTGGGCGAGCTGAGTCCAACTCGAGTCACCATTCAGTTTGTTGATCGATCTGTGAAAATCCCAAAGGGGAAATAACAGATGTCCTTATCCGGGTCGGGGATTTCATCTACCCTGTTGACTTCATTATGCTTGAGACCTAACCTGTGTGAAATCCGCGGTCTCAAACTCCTATCATCTTAGGACGCCCATTCCTTGCTACAGCCAATGCCATAATTAACTGTAGGAACGGGTCCATGCGATTGACCTTTAGAGATATAACGAAGGAAGTCAATGTCTTCAATCTTGGAAGATAACCCAGGGATATCAATGATCAGACTTTGAAGGTCAATTCCATTAAAAATCTAACCAGTGAGTATGAGGAAAACATGGAGATAGAAAAAGGGACAGAGTTTGATCCGAAGTCTTAGGATTTTAATCTAGACCAGATCGTAGATTCGGCAGTGGATTGGGCGTCAAGCCCAAGTGTACCTCATCACGGGATTAAAAGCCCAGATATTACCTCCAATGAAGAAACACCTTCCCTAGAGCTAAAAGCCTTACCTTAACACCTCGAGTACGCCTACCTGGGCGGAAGAGAAATACATTGCATCAATGTATGTGATTTGTCACATACATTGCATTTATGTTGTCACGTTGCCACACTTGTTTGCTAATAAATGATATTAATAAGTGTCTTTTTTCTTTGCTAAATGTAGGTCCAAATGCTCAAGGAAATAAATGAGGAACAAGCCCAAAAGCCCACTTTATTCTGAATTAATTCAGAATAAATTCGAAGTGAAGAAGTCTAGGCTATATCTTGGCATATCAAGGAGTGAGAAAAATCCTCCTTGAATCGAGGAATCAAAGCCAAAAAAATCAAAAGCTGATTCAGTCAGTGGTTGAAGCAGCAACAAGAAAATCAGCAGGATATGCGAGAAGCCCTTCATACCAGGAAGCTCCCCCCTCTTGGTGTGGCCACCTGGCCACACCAGGGCCGCAGAAACGCTGCCCAAGCCGCGTTTCTGCGGCCAACTGATTTCAGTTGGGGGAGCGTTTGCTCCCCCAACGTTCTCGGGATCCTGATTCGTGGGTTTTTGGCTATAAATACCTCTTTCAGCAGAGAAAAAGGCAGCGAAGACTAGGATTAAATTTTGCTTTTATTTTCTTAGGATCTAGGTTCATTGTTAGCTAGAAAGAAAGTTGTAATCTTGCTTTTTAAGTTTTAGTCCAGCTTCAAAAACTTGTGAGAGAGAGGACTGAGAGCTTGTACTTGAAGTTTGAAGTGACATCACTACAAAAGTCGGGCCTATTTCTCTTCCACTTGCAGTACGGTATGCTTTATATTATGTCGTTATTTTCTTCGCTTTCCATGAGTAACTAAACACTTTTTCTGGGCTAGCTATCGACTCTCTTTTGCTTTCTTCTCTTCTGCTTTTAAAAGAAAAAGTCCCGATGACTCATATGCATGCCTCCCTTAAAAGCCTTTCTTTTTGAAAGTGTTCTTGAAGGCACATGAGGATGGGTATGGATAGTTGAATTCACCATTCTTTCTTGAACTTCTTGTGGATCGTTTTTAATTCATTCTTGCTTCTTCGCGCTTTATGTTTTAATATCCGATTCCAACTCTTTCTTGAAGAAAAAGGACTCAAACCTTCTGCATCTTATGTGCTTTACTTAAACCATTCTAAAGAACAAGCAACTTTAAGTTTTGCAAATGATAACTTGAGGGACTTAATACTATAAGAGAAGAATGACAATTGAGTAGGAAGATAGTAAGCCCAGATTTGATTTCATATTATAAACCAACATCACAACTCTTCAAGCTTTTTACAAATCACCTTCTCCAAACCCTTTTCTGAAAGTTGAAATTTCTCTTTTTCATCTCTTTTCCTTACATTCTCTTTTTCCTAAAAAACGAACACAAATTCCTTGTTTTTAAAACGACTCATCGAAAAGCTTCCATCACATCCCTCCTTGTGGACACGACCCGTTAGCCACAAGCTACACGGTACATTCTTAAACTCATTGGTTGTTTCTTTATTTTAGCAATCAATTCTTGGCGCCGTTGCCGGGGAGGGAACGGTGTAGTTATTTTAACAACTTTTGTGTGTTTGTTTCAGGGACTCGAAGATCAAGATCTAGCAATCAAGCTTTGCCAAGAAGACTTGAAAATTCTGTGCCCCTACTCTCGAAAGTAGGAAACAGAATTTCAAGAAATTGCTTTGCAAATCTGAAATTTTTTGGGACTACTAAAAACTTTATTTTGTAGGACATATTGCTCGCAAAAACTTTAGTTTTTATATGTCATATTTGTGCTAGTGTTTCTATCCTACATCCCTGTTTTTAAGTCAACAGTAAAATATTCGTTGAAAGTTAAAAATTGATTAGACATTTGCATTCTAGGCACAAGTCTTTTCAATTCTTTTACTTTACTGTTGAAGAGAGCTGGAGACAAGGTATGTATGCATAGCATATAGTTTATGAAACATTCTTGGGTGATTTTGCTTTTGAATGCTACTTTCCTATATCTTGCACACTTGCACGAATCAATTCTAAGGGCAAAACCCAAATCAAGATAAGGTGGGGAAGTCATTACCCTTCCTTAGCCCACAAACCATCTCCAAGCATGCACAACCTAAGCCTAATTAAAATTTGATAGACGTTGGCCTTAGGGACATCTCGAACTCAATAGGAGATTATCTTAAAGAGGAAAAGTGTTGGAAATTGACTCCTGTAAAATCAGTGTCAAGGAAAGGGATTGAGGGCCGAAAGCCCGAAGATTGGTGGTTACTTAATTAAGGAACGTCTTTTGACGGAAAACCTCCCACCAATCTTGCCCTGACCTGGCTGATTAGCTTGTGGTCAAGGTCTACATTCTACCTCTTGTGGACAATCAACCAGTTAGGAGTTGTCTAGGTCAAGGATACCTTAGACTAGGCTTGGTTGATTATTATTGTTGACTGCTGTTTGAACTTGTTGTGATTGTGATTGTGTTTGTGTATGCAAGTGTGGTCGAGAGACCCCAATTCATCTAGGTTGACTAGGAACACATCACCACCTAAGTTTGAACCAAGACCAGATCCGGTAATGGCTCAATCCACATCACTGCAGGATAGGTTCTACCCCATTAGGACCTCACTTCCATCGTGCATTTCACTTCCATCGGTTGGTGAATACAATTTCGAGCTCAAGCTTCGATTCATCAACACACTCCCCAAATTTCATGGTCTAGAGTCTAAAGATGCCTACTTCTTCATAAGAGAATTTGAGGAAGTATGTCTTATGATGAAAATCTCACACCTTGTAGACGATGCTATTAGGTTGAGATTTATCCCGTTTGCACTTAAGGACCTAGCGAAAAAGTGGCTCTATAGCTTAGCAGCCAGTTCCATCACATCTTGGGATGGTTTCATCAAGGTCTTCTTGAAGAAATTCTACCCTATCCATAAAATCGCTCTCATTAGGAAGACGATCATGCAATTTAAGCAAGAACCTAGTGAACCGTTCTGGAGGTACTTTGAACGCTTTAAGGACCTCCTTGTCCAATGTCCACATCATGGAATAGAGAAATGGCGACAATGCCAAATTCTCTATGACGGTTTAGACTACTCCACCAAAACCCTCTTAGAAAGTATGTGCCAAGGGGGTTTCTTGCAGAAAGATGAAGATGAGGGATAGGATCTGTATGAAAATTTAGCTGAGAAAACCATCCAATGGGAATCTGCGAGTGAGACCCATAAGAATCCTAACTCCATCTCTTCAAAAGGAGGTCTCCACTCCATAGAATCGTCCATCGCTAATGAGGCTAAGTTAGCTAATTTAGGTAGAAGACTGGAAGCTCTAGAGACAAAAGAACCAAGTCCAGTCAATCAAGTCAGCCCGAACCAATTTCCACCCCCGGGCTGCACTTACTGTCAAGCCATGAACCATGTATTCGAGGAATGCCCAGTGTTTCAGGCTCAGCAATCCTATCACGAACCGATGAATGCGGCTTTTTCAAGGCCGAACAACAATCCTTACGTAGCAACGTACAATCCCGGCTGGAGAAATCACCCTAATTTCTCATGGAGCCAGACCAACAATGACCATTCACGATTCAATCATGCTAACCACGTCCATCATGGTAACAATTCTTCCAATCATCAACCCAACTTCTCCAATTTCCATAATAATTCTCCAACCATCCACCAAGCTTTCCAAATTATCAACAGAACTTTCCTAACCAAGCTCCACAATCCTCCTTCCAGAATCCTCAATTGGAAAGAAGAATGACTGACTTTGAGAGAAACATGGAGAGATATATGAAAAACCAAGACTCTCTCATGCAAACCATTCAGAGGCTAGAAGTTCAAATGAGTCAACTGGCCAACCCATAACATGAGAGACAAAAGGGTACCCTGCCTAGTCAGCCAATCACCAATCCGAGGAATTCCCAACAAGCTCATCTGGCTGAGGATCCTTCATTCAATCAATGTAATGCTGTACATACATTGAGGTCAGGAAAGAAATTTGATAACCAAGTGCTAACACCCACCAATCCTATTCAGCACAACCACAATCAAGCTTCCACCTCATCCAATCCAATTTCTTCCAATTCGGACGAGTCTGAAAAAGACAAGTCAGCCAGCCAGGTGCACCAGCCTATAGTACCATTTCCGAATAGGCTGAAAAACAACAAGCAAAACCCGCACATGGACAAGATAATCGAGATGTTTAACCAAGTGAAAATAAATGTGCCACTCCTTGATGCCATCCAACAAGTTCCTTCCTATGCTAAGTTTCTTAAGGACATGTGCACCAAGAAGAGAAAGACTAATGTTCCTAAGAAAGTCTTCCTAGCCACTAATATTAGTGAGCTATTTTCGGGTCCTATCCCTGTCAAGTACAAAGATCCAGGTAGCCCTACCATTGCCTGCACAATAGGACAAGCCGAGATTAGTCGGGCACTTCTTTACTTGGGAGCAAGTATCAACTTGCTTCCATTCTCTGTTTATCAACAACTCGGGTTGGGTGACCTTAGTCCAACTCGAGTCACCATCTAACTGGCTGACCGTTCTATTAAAGTTCCAAAAGGGGAAATTAACGATGTCCTGATTCGGGTAGGAGAGTTCATATACCCTGTCGATTTCATAGTTTTGGAGACACAACCTGTGTCCAACTCCAATCGTAGGGCTCAAACTCCGGTCATCCTAGGTCGACCATTCCTTGCCACTGCTAATGCCATCATCAATTGCAGGAATGGGTCTATGAGGTTAACCTTTGGAGACATGACTAGAGAAGTCAATGTCTTCCATCTAGGAAAACAACCCCGTGACATCGAGGATCAAACTTTTGAAGTAAACCAAATTGAGAACTTGACAAGTGAACACGGGGGAGAACTGGAATCAGAAATGGAGATTGACTTCGAGTTAGAGTCTGATGACTTTAATCTCGATCAGGTGATAGATTCTGCCGTGAATTGGGCTTCAAACCCAATTTCACCTACAATGGAGCCAACAGATTTGACTAGTCCCTCTAGTGAGCCTGCCTCTTCCTTAGAATTGAAAGCCCTTCCTGCGCATCTCAAGTACGCCTATCTAGGCGAACAAGAGACATTTCCCGTCATCATTGCCTCTCACTTAAATGACGGGGAAGAAAAAGATTTGAAAGATATTCTAAGAAAACATAAGGAAGCCATTGGGTGGACTATGACTGATATTAAGGGATTGAGTCCAACTATCGTTCAACACCGCATCCATCTCAATGAAGACGCCACACCCAACAGAGACCCGCAGCGTAGGTTAAACCCTATAATGCAAGAGGCTGTTCATGCTGAAATCATAAAACTCTTAGACAATGGGATAATTTATCCCATTTCGGATAGCCAATGGGTCAGTCCTGTCCATGCGGTCCCAAAGAAATCTGGTTTCACCGTAGTGGAAAACGAGAACAAAGAGTTGGTTCAAACTCGACTTCCCACGAAGATTCGAGTTTGCATTTACTATAGGAAACTGAATGCTGCAACTCGTAAGGACCATTTTCCACTTCCCTTCATTGATCAGATGCTTGAACGTTTAGCAGGTCACGAGTACTACTGCTTCTTGGACGGTTACTCGGGCTATAACCAGATCCCTCTCGCTCCTGAGGACCAAGAAAAGACCACGTTTACCTGTCCATTTGGGACATTTGCTTATCGTCGAATGCCATTTGGCTTATGCAATGCCCCAGCAACGTTTCAACGTTGCATGTTGAGTCTTTTCTCTGACATGGTAGAGCGCTTCTTAGAAATCTTTGATTGATATTCAATTTTGCATATTTTACCACATCTATACCATGCATATTGTCAATAAAAAAATATGATTTTTAATCTTCTTCTCACTATTTTTGCAGGTCTACATCTGAAATGAGAAAAGGCCCAAAATCTCTTTAATTATTAAGAATTAAAGAGATTAAATCAAAGCCCAAAAGAGAGCCCAAGTTTGAGCCCAGGATCTGGAGAATTCTACGCGCCAGCTCACTCTTCCAGAAGGTCCACGTGGCTAACAAACTTGTAACAAATTCTCAACAGAAATCTGTTGCTCAACGGCCTCAGCTTTGCCGCGCTTTGACGCGCCTACGCGGCAAGATCTGGGCCGTTGAGCCCCAAATTCCTGCCACCTGTCCGGGTTCGAGAGAATTCTCTCTGAGGCCTATAAATACTGCACCAGGGCCTTTGCAAGAGGAGGAGAGAGGAGAGATTAGAGATTAGATGCTTGTATTTTCTTAGAATTTCTCTCTAGGATTTTTGTAGTGCTCTGGGTCTTCTTCCTCCCTAGAAATTCTGCATAAGAGAGAGATTGTAAGAGAGAGAAAGCTTGTGTAAACCAAGGGGTGACAACTTGTGAAGCAAGGATTAATCCATTCTCTTTTCTCCTCTATTGCATTTTCTAGTATTACTTGCTTTCTTTAATTCTAGCTTTAATTTCCTTGCACTTTTATTTATGCTTTGCTTTTCTTTTCTTATGGCTAGTAGCTAACTTTTCTAACATGAACTAGCTAACCACTAACCTTGCTAACTACTAACTCATGGGTGATTGCTATCTTTAATCTTGCAAGTTGTATGGTATTCTCTTCTCCGATGGGTTACTTTCATTGCTTGGCAAGTTCTTGTTGTAATTCCATATGATTCATGTGTGCCTCATTTAGAGCCTTGTCTTTAGAACAAGTGCCTTGATGGAACATGGAGATGGATCACCAAACATATGCTATTTGTTGTACAACTTCTTTACTTCAATTAATGAATGTTGTATCTTCTTCCTTAGCATCCCTTGAGTGTCGCTCTTTTGATTCCATTATTGAAAGTCTATCTTGTAGGCCAATGACATCTATGAGTCTACAAGATAAGTCCAAGAGTGATCACCCGTCATTCAAGTGGGAAAGTAATTAGACCAACACGCAAGATAAATCTTTGCCGATGAATCAACATGAGGCACACATTCACCATCACGGAGTTTAGTAAGTTTTTAGCAAGGTAGTAAGGTTAGCTAGTCATGGTTTTCTCTATCTTCAAATCTTTTACAAGTTTTCTTTTCTTTTTAGTGTTAATCCAAAAGCCAATCTTGTTTTGATTTCTTTTCATTTTTCATCATGAACATATCAACCGATTCTTTCATTTCTTTTTCCATGTTTTATTCATTCTTTTAAGACAAAGAAGAATCTTCGTTTTCTTTCTTCACTACGAACCGTAACGCTTCCATCGCAAGCTCTCCCTGAGAATCGACTCGGTATAGCCCATGCTATAACGGAGATTGGAAAGGATACATTAATCATTTGAAATACATTTGTGGAGTGATCAAGCACTAAGGTTGACTCTAAACCTTCCCTCTTTTACATAATATCTGTGCAAATACTTCACACAAAATCACACTATCTTTTTCTGCAATCAATTTTTGGCGCCGTTGCCGGGGAGAGCAACGGTTTTTGATTTAAAGTGAAGAACTAAACAAATTTTCTTTCTTCTGTTTTAGTTACAGGTTGAAGAAACAGGAAAATTTGCATTGCAGTGACATATAAGTGGCTCTGGGCTTCTGCTCTTGAAAACAGAAACCAGAAGCCCTCTGAATTGCCGCAATTCCACGGCTGTTGCCGCAGATTTGCGGCAAGGAGGAGAGGACTACTGACAATTTTTCTGCAGGGTCTCTAGCTCTGTAAAATACAGCTGCTGCAATACTTAATTTCTTGTATGCTTCACCATACTCCTGCTAATAATCAACAGTAAAAAAATTGGTTGCAAAGTTAAAAATTGATTAGACATTTGCATTCTAGGCACTTGTCTTTTCAATTCATTTACTTTTACTGTTGAAGAGTGCTGGAGGCAAGGTACGTGCGCATTGCATATTGACTAGGACTCACTCTTTGTTTGATTTAAAACGCTTTGAGTGAACCTTGTTTGTTTATATCGTACACTTGCACAAAATTGATTCTAAGGGCATCACCCATAAATAAGATAAGGTGGGGATTTTATCACCCTTTCCTTAGCCCGAAAATCATTTTCCAAGCACTCACAATCCCAAGCTTCTAATAAAAACTGATAGACGTTGGCCCTAGGGACATCCGGACTCACTTAGGAGATTATCCTAAGGGGAAAAGTGTTGGAAATTGACTTTTGCAAAATCAGTGTCTAGGAAAGGGATTGAGGGCCGAAAGCTCGAAGGTTGCTGGTTACTTAATTAAGGAACGTCTTTGACGGAAAACCTCCCACCAACCTTGCCCTTTCATGGCTGATTAGCTTGTGGTCAAAGTCTACACTAAACCTCCTGTGGACGGTCTAATCAGTTAGGAGTCGTCTAGGTCCAGGAATCCTAGATAGCTTGGATTGATTTTTTCTTTTATTGTTTGTTATTTTATTTTTCTTTTTCGCTGGTATGATCGGTGCACGTTGTTTGTGACTATATATGCAAGAGTGGTTCTGTGATCCTAATTCTGCAAGACTTGCTAGACTTTTTGCACTTACACAACCACTTGACACAATGGAAAACAACGTTTCACTTCAAGATCGATTCTATCCGATTCGCACCTCCCTTCCATCGTGCATTCTTCTCCCCGAACCAAATGGAAATCACTTTGAGCTGAAACCGCAATTCATTAATACACTTTCCCGATTTCATGGTTTAGAGTCAGAGGACGCGTACATCTTCATTAGACAGTTTGAAGAAGTATGCCAAATGATGAGAATTTCCCAACTGACCGAGGATGCTGTTAGGTTAAGGTTCATACCGTTTGCACTTAAGGATTTAGCTAAGAAGTGGCTTTACAATCTTCCCGTCAGTTCCATATCTTCTTGGGATGATTTTGTTAAGGTCTTTCTTAAGAAATTCTATCCTATTCACAAAACAGCCCTCATGCGGAAGAATATCATGCAATTCAAGCAGGAACCAAATGAACCTTTCTGGAAGTATCTTGAGCGTTTCAAAGACCTTCTAGCCCTGTGTCCTCATCACGACATAGAGAAATGGCGTTTATGCCAGATTATCTATGACGGTCTAGATTACCAAACGAAAACCCTCCTTGAATCCATGTGTCAAGGGAAATTTTTTAAGAAAGATGAACATCAGGGGTGGGATCTCTTTGAAACCTTAGCTGAGAAAACCATTCAGTGGGAGTCATGCCCTGATAAACCCACTCCCACCACTTCCAGAACTGGTATGCACTCCATAGAATCCTCTATAGCCGCAGAAGCCAAGATCACACAATTGATGAAGAGGATAGAACTGCTTGAGTCTAGGGGAAATTCTGTTGTAAATCAGGTCAACCCATTGCCTGTGATTAAACCGGGTTGCACCTACTGTCATGACCTTAACCATGTCTTTGAGGAGTGTCCTTTGTATCATCCCCAATCATATCAGGAGAACTTGAATGCAGCATTTACCAGACCCCCATACTCTAACACTTACAATTCAGGATGGCAGAACCATCCAAATTTTTCGTGGAGTCAGTCTGGTCCTGAGCATCATAGGCCACCATTTCCACATCCTTATAATGCTCAGTCTCACCCATCCAGTTTCAATCATAATGCACCAAATTTTCATCCATCTCAAGGTCCACCACAATCCCAATCTTTTCAAAGTCCACCACACTACCAATCACAATTCCAGTCTCCATATCATCAACATCCACCCCAGAATGATTCAGATATATCAGAGTTGAGGAAAATGTTAGAAACCTTTACAAAGAACTATCATCAGGATATGAATAAAGTTCAGGTCCAAATTGGGCAATTGGCTAATTCAGTAAATGAGAGACAAAAAGGACTGTTACCAAGCCAGCCATTGTTAAATCCCAAACATGAAGACACGGGCCCAAATCATTGTCATGCTATTCATACCCTGAGATCTGGAAAACAAGTAGACAATAAGGTTTCTAGTCAATCATCCCATCAAGTACCAAAACCAACACCTCCTGTCCCAATACAACCAGCTTCTGACAAACCATCTTCTAGTACAGAGCCATCCACTTCAAAAGCCAAGGGTAAAGAAAAGGTAGATGAGCAACCTTATAAGCCTAGTATACCATTTCCAAATAGGCTTATAAATAACAAGACAAATGCTCATATGGAGAAAATAAAAAAAATGTTCAACAAGGTCCAAATCAATGTCCCTCTTCTTGATGCCATACAACAAGTGCCATCATATGCCAAATTCTTGAAGGAAATGTGCACCAAGAAGAGGAAAACACAAGTCCCTAAGAAAGTCTTCCTAGCATCAACCATTAGCGAATTGTTCACTGGTCCAATTCCTGTTAAATACAAAGACCCAGGGAGCCCAACCATTTCATGCATCATAGGACAGACTACCATCAATAGGGCACTGCTTGATTTAGGGGCCAGCATCAATCTCCTACCTTTTTCTGTGTACCAACAATTAGGGTTAGGCGATCTTCTCCCTACCCAAATGACCATACAATTGGCTGATCGCTCTGTCACTAGACCCCAGGGGAAATTCACGATGTCCTTGTCAAAGTTGGGGAATTCATTTATCCTGTTGACTTTGTAGTCCTTGAAACAAAACCTGTGTCAAATTCCAATCAAAGGGCTCAAATTCCTGTCATTTTGGGACGACCATTCCTGGCTACTGCAAATGCCATCATTAATTGCCGGAATGGATCAATGAGGTTAACCTTTGGTAACATGACTCATGAACACAATGTCTTCCACACACAACCTCGTAAAATAAAAGATCAAACATTTGAGGTTAGTTTCATTAGTAACAATTGTAAGGAAGAAGGTGAAGATCCAAAAGAT
The DNA here is from genome assembly GCA_038442645.1 of Agave tequilana. Taxonomy (NCBI): domain Eukaryota; kingdom Viridiplantae; phylum Streptophyta; class Magnoliopsida; order Asparagales; family Asparagaceae; genus Agave; species Agave tequilana. Next base: position 6,668 of record JAVJIF010020071.1, on the reverse strand, counting down.
GAGTCACAATCTTGTGATTCTCTTATTCGAGTACCCTTTCAAAAGGGGAAAGTTGATTTGGATATTTTCACTTTCAATGAGCCAACTCTGACTGTATTCGAACCTCCGATTGATATATCCTTTGAAGATCTGTTTGCTGATGAGATCATGTGTCTAGATGAGTCAACTCGGGGTCAGCTAACTGATTGCACACTTCCGGATGTTGACCTTAGTTTTGAAGAATTGTATGGAGAGGAGCTGAAATTCCTTAACATTGGAAGTGATGAGATTCAGAGTGAGAGTGGTGATAAGGAATTTTTTAGTGAAAAATGTGGTGGAATGAGGGTGAATGATAATAATAAACAATTGAATCTGGAAATACCTAGGGCTAAAATAATTCAAACCGTTTCCCAACTGAGCTCACGAAAGCAGACGCACTGGAACGATGGGAAACGGGCCAGAGGAAAACGACCAAAAGCCTAGGTAATGGTTACACTTGTATATACTCTTTGTAAATAATTTTTTGCACTTTCTTGTAAATAAAAGTTTCTTACCCCTTACCTATTTCATGCATACATATATCATGATGCATTGAGGACAATGCATGAGATAAGTGTGGGGGAGGGTTTACTAACATAGAGTTTTTTATTTTCTTTCTTTTACACTTCTTTTAGAAATTTAAAAATATATATATATATAAAAAAACTTTTTGAAATAAGAGACAAAGTTTTCATCTATTTTAAGAAAATTAAGATGATCTTAGAAATTAAGGAAACCTCAATTATGACATCTTAAACCTAGTTGAAATAATAGATCTTGTTTGAAATTATAGGCTAAGTAAGAAAAATTGGGAGATATTTTTATCTTGAATTTTTTGCCTTAGATCGTATGCACTTCACACTTACACATTTTTGGGATGGAAACAAAGACCAATAAGGCCATAAAAATAATTCAAAAAAAAGAAAAATATATATATAATAAAACATCACTTATTAAGCTGGATAATTGTGCCTCAAGAAGCATGATTATTCACGCCTAACGGTGGTAAAGGAAATAAATAATCCCCTTTAGTTTTGTAGCCTTTTTCACTCGAGTCCTTAAACCCGAGGGATGTTTTCTCATCTGGTGCTCTAGGACTTTCTGGTTTGGGAGTCATCGGTTATAGGCTCGCTACATGGGTGAACTAGAAAGCCTAAACTAAGGGAAGAAGAAAAAAAAAGAGAAATATAAATATATATAAATAAATGGCTTTATGGTTAGAGTTGAAATCCCAGAAATCTTCACTATCACAATGTGCATACTATCTAGGTTTTATGAAAGATAAAGTATTCAATCCAATTTTGAATTCTTACCTTAATTGAAGACAAGATTCTGCATGGAGACTAAGTTTAAGGAAGAATGATTGTAGGTGGACTTATGACTTAAGATCACTTATATTTTTACAAAAATAGTTTGAAAACATGTCTCTCTTTCAAAATGAATTTTCAAAACACTAACATTTGTCTTCTTTCTTTATGGATTTTGTGGGTGCAGTCCGCTGAAAACCCTCAGGAGACAACACTCCTCCTCTAGGGTAACCTAGAGGTTTAACGGCTTGTTGCACATGCTCAGTGCAATCGTGTCACCTACGAAAGTGGTGTAATAAAATTGGTAGTATAGTTTTTCTTTTCTTTGTTTTGCTCGGGACGAGCAAAAGAATAAGTGTGGGGTGTGATTGATATTCAATTTTGCATATTTTACCACATCTATACCATGCATATTGTCAATAAAAATATGATTTTTAATCTTCTTCTCACTATTTTTGCAGGTCTACATCTGAAATGAGAAAAGGCCCAAAATCTCTTTAATTATCAAGAATTAAAGAGATTAAATCAAAGCCCAAAAGAGAGCCCAAGTTTGAGCCCAGGATCTGGAGAATTCTACTCGCCAGCTCACTCTTCCAGAAGGTCCACGTGGCTAACAAACTTGTAACAAATTCTCAACAAAAATCTGTTGCTCAACGGCCTCAGCTTTGCCGCGCTTTGACGCGCCTACGCGGCAAGATCTGGGCCGTTGAGCCCCAAATTCCTGCCACCTGTCCGGGTTCGAGAGAATTCTCTCTGAGGCCTATAAATACTGCACCAGGGCCTTTGCAAGAGGAGGAGAGAGGAGAGATTAGAGATTAGATGCTTGTATTTTCTTAGGATTTCTCTCTAGGATTTTTGTAGTGCTCTTGGTCTTCTTCCTCCCTAGAAATTCTGCATAAGAGAGAGATTGTAAGAGAGAGAAAGCTTGTGTAAACCAAGGGGTGACAACTTGTGAAGCAAGGATTAATCCATTCTCTTTTCTCCTCTATTGCATTTTCTAGTATTACTTGCTTTCTTTAATTCTAGCTTTAATTTCCTTGCACTTTTATTCATGCTTTGCTTTTCTTTTCTTATGGCTAATAGCTAACTTTTCTAACATGAACTAGCTAACCACTAACCTTGCTAACTACTAACTCATGGGTGATTGCTATCTTTAATCTTGCAAGTTGTATGGTATTCTCTTCTCCGATGGGTTACTTTCATTACTTGGCAAGTTCTTGTTGTAATTCCATATGATTCATGTGTGCCTCATTTAGAGCCTTGTCTTTAGAACAAGTGCCTTGATGGAACCTGGAGATGGATCACCAAACATATGCTATTTGTTGTACAACTTCTTTACTTCAATTAATGAATGTTGTATCTTCTTCCTTAGCATCCCTTGAGTGTCGCTCTTTTGATTCCATTATTGAAAGTCTATCTTGTAGGCCAATGACATCTATGAGTCTACAAGACAAGTCCAAGAGTGATCACCCGTCATTCAAGTGGGAAAGTAATTAGACCAACATGCAAGACAAATCTTTGCCGATGAATCAACATGAGGCACGCATTCACCATCACGGAGTTTAGTAAGTTTTTAGCAAGGTAGTAAGGTTAGCTAGTCATGGTTTTCTCTATCTTCAAATCTTTTACAAGTTTTCTTTTCTTTTAGTGTTAATCCAAAAGCCAATCTTGTTTTGATTTCTTTTCATTTTCCATCATGAACATATCAACCGATTCTTTCATTTCTTTTCCATGTTTTATTCATTCTTTTAAGACAAAGAAGAATCTTCGTTTTCTTTCTTCACTACGAACCGTAACGCTTCCATCGCAAGCTCTCCCTGAGAATCGACTCGGTATAGCCCATGCTATAACGGAGATTGGAAAGGATACATTAATCATTTGAAATACATTTGTGGAGTGATCAAGCACTAAGGTTGACTCTAAACCTTCCCTCTTTTACATAATATCTGTGCAAATACTTCACACAAAATCACACTATCTTTTTCTGCAATCAATCTTCATGGATGATTTCTCCATCTACGGAGATTCATTCACTCAATGTCTCCACCATCTTGAACTCGTCCTCCAACGTTGTGCTGAAAAACATTTGACACTAAACTGGGAGAAATGCCACTTCATGGTGAAACATGGAATTGTCTTAAAACAGACTTGATTCTTACCGATAACTTGAACGAGTTATAATTACATTGCAATGTACATATAGGATTCACACTATGATATTGACTCCACTTTGAATTGAATGTCCTCCCTTTGAAAATCCATCCCTTTGATCTTCCAATCTCTCTGATTGCATCTCTTCTTTGAGAGTAATCTTGATTCCTATTCTTCTTATTTTATTTTCTGATCTTATCTCTTGAGATTGGTTACTCCTTGTTGAAGCTGGTAGCAGAGATCAGAGCGCGCAGCGGAATCGTGGTGTCCCAACGAGGCAACATGGAGGATTGTTATGTTCACTTTTGATCTTTGATTTTTTTCATTCCCTACCTTATTGAAATTTCGAGGACGAAATTTTTATTAAGGTGGGTAGAATGTAATATCCCTAATCTAATAATACTGTATTTTAACTTTCCACAAGTATTTATTTTGATCTATCGATTATTTTAATTAATCAAGTTAATTTATTATTTTCTTTCTTGTGATTAATTATTAAATATGCAAATTATTTATTGAGATAGTAAATGGTAATTTGGCATTTTATATTTGCTGTTATGACATTGCTTTAACCGATAGACTGATCTACCGATACTTGGATTGACATTGAGATAGAGTTGGAGTTGACCTGAATTGATTGATTTGATTAGTGGACTCGATGGTGATGGACTTGATCTTGGGTTGGGGAGTAGGCGAAGATTTGGTTGACCCGACCTGGTAGATTTTAGATTTATTCTCTTGATATATTACTTGAGTTTTATAGATCTTGTGATTGATCTTGATAGAGTGATCACATTGAAATATAAGGATTTGATTGTGTGTGTCAGGACATATAGTATTTTAGTTATTGGGATTTGGATATGTCAGTAACTCAGAGTGTATATATATATCGATGACTGAGGATCATAGTAGATTGATGTGACGAGAGAACTAGTCATTGATTCGTTAAACTTGTGGGTTACTGTACCGGATCACTCTGACATGGATTGATATTTGACGGTCAGGATGACTATTGAGGGCAGGTTAATGATGACTATTGATATCGGCTATTGTTATATGCAGTACAGGCATATGAGATATCCATCAGTTCTAGATGAGACTGGCTATTGAGTATTATCTACTGTTATTGTATAAATCCATGTTATTGAAAGTTACTGGGAACATATTGTCGGATCGTAACACATTCATTGTTATATTGTTCTACCGTTATACGGTAATACTGTTCATATTGTCATTGTCACATTGATATTGTTACTGTTACTGTACCGTCCCAGTAATTGACATGACATGGATATTGATTGTTATAAATATAATATACATTGACTGATTTAACTGAATTGAATAATAATATGTAAATCGACAACTTACACTGGGATTGGGAAAATTGATGGAGGAGACAGCGTCTGTATTTTGGGTGGACCTAGGATACAGGTTGCAGCAGCGCGAGATACGGTTCCACTGCAGGGTTCCGGGGGATGACTGACATCCCGTATTGTCCATATTGTCATTGTATTGACACATTGTTATTGTTATTGTTATTGACTACCTAGCGGTAGGACCTGGTTCAGCGCCAGGTGATTGGGCCGTGGTTCCGGGTATGTACGGAACCCACCTAACATGGACAAAGTCTCTTCTATTAATTTCAATAACTTAGGACCCTGATTGACACGTGTAGTAGGCGTAGTATGGGATGCGCCTATTACAGTGGCAATTAGTGTTCGCTGACGTAATAAATAATAATGAACTGTTAATGTATTGTGACTGGCATTAATCACCTGACTGTACATTTATATCACTGTGATAGACATATAACTATAACCATGACTGGATTGTATGCCAACCTAGTGACATGTGATAGATTACACGCCTTGACATTGATTGCATATTTACAGTTGTGCCATTTGTCTGCTACCTGTATTCATGTTGTTATCATATGTATTACTGTTCAGTATCTATTGTGTTATTTAGTCTTTCTATCTACAGTTGTCCTTACTATTATATATGCACATGGTTCTTCTGCACGAGCTGTTTCCCCTTTTACACACACACACTCATTATGGTCGCATTCTGACGACCCTGGATTTGCACGTCCAGCTATTGGACGGTTGTTCTAATGTGCAGGTGTTCGATGAGACGGTACGCCTGGCGAGGAGCTTGGGTCCTCTCCCTTTGATTCTGGTATACTTGCATTTCATTCTTGTTATTATTCTTTGATTCCTACATATCACCTTTGACTTCTATTCAGCTGTCATTTTCTTCCGTTATTCATTGCTATCATGTGTGGTCTTATATGTATTACTGCAGTGTTCATGATCGTTATGCTTCCGATTTATAGCTTGTTCAGGTTACAATTTAGGCTTAGCGCGTATACGAGGGGTATTTTACCTTGCGTATATACGTCGCCGACTCTTGTCGCGACCCCATTCCCGCGTATTTTAGGAAGCGGGGCGTGACAGGTTTTTCTTGGTATCAGAGCCTAGGTTTTTGACTTGCGATCTTGAATTTTGACTCTTGTTTCACAAGAGAGACCTAGTTCTTACCGGTAGCTTGAATAAGTTATACTTGCACTGCTATACATACACTATTCACATGATAATATTGACTCCCTTTGGAATTGATCGTCCTCCCTTTGGAATTCCATTCTTGATCTGTTGATATCCATGATTCCAACACTTCATTTAGAGTGATTTGGATGTCCATCTTGATTTCATCCTTCTTTCCTATTTGTTTCTCCTAATTCCATCTCTTGAGATTGGTTACTCCTTATTGAAGCCGGTAGCAAAATCAGAGCGCGCAGCGGAAGCGTGGTGAAGTCTTGATGCAGTGAGAAGTGGTGTGGAAGCTTCATTTTCTTCCTAATTTGATTTTTTATCATTCCCCGCTTTATTGAAATTTCGAGGACGAAATTTTTATTAAGGTGGGTAGAATGTAATATCTCTAGTCTAATAATACTGTTTTTATTTTCTACAAGAATTTATTTTATTTTACTAGTTATTTTAGTATTATTTGCTAACTTATTTATTATCATTATTAGTCTTAGTATTATGTATGACTTGTAGACTCTTATTGCCTATATTTAATTATTGTAAATTATTAGTAATGGGTAGTATTATTATTTTCATTCCAAGCCCAATAAGCCTAAACCCATTCCCTCTTTCATTTAATTTTATTTTCTTTTTATGCTAAGCCCAC
>JAVJIF010020070.1:0-55499 GCA_038442645.1 Agave tequilana | reverse complement strand
CCTAGGCGCGACTGTGCTACAGACATGGGCTAGCACTACAATCTTTACTGGGTATTGCACAGACACGAGAGGTGGATAGGGTTTGCCAGGTTCTGATGAAGGTGGGGCACTCGAGATCAGGTTGGGAAGAGTGCAAGCTCTCTGATCGAGCTTGAGATCAACGTCGGCGAGACGGGGATGCGAGTTGAGAGGGAGACTGACAGCCACTGGAGCTCGAGCGCTGGCTGTCGTCAGGGCGGCCAGTGCTCGACGCTAGGCTAGTGGCGATCGGTGTTCGGTCGACGAGTGTGAGGGTTGGGTCAGCGAGGAGAAAGGCTAGTGGGGTGCTTGTGGGTTGATGTGGGTTGGTGAAGAGAAAAGAGAAGAATAATGGAGTTTTTTTTGTTTGGATTTTGTTTGGGGTTTTTTGTCAGAGAGGTCAAGAATGATGAGAGTTTAATTTTTCTAAGATTTTAAAATAGGGATTGAAGAATATGGATTAGGGTTTTATGAAGAGGATTAGAATTGAGAATAGGGTTTGGAAAGAGGAGGAAGAGAATAAATAGGTTAGGGCTTCACACCCACAACCCGTTTGAATTGGGCTTCACACTCCAAATTCAATAAAAGAAAATTTTCATTTGAGTAAATAATTCAAATTTTCATTAATCAAATACTTATCGCAATCTTATTTGACTCATGCTTATCTATATGCTTACAAAACCTCGAGTCTCTTTTCACAACCTATGTGGGACTAAAAGAAATAGACTAATAAAATAAAAAGAAAAATACTGGACTCAGCATGAATAAAGATACAAACTCTGACTAAGAAAAAACCACATAGAAGCCATGTGTTTTTGCCAACAATGATATGCACGTCACGATCACTTCTCGATGTCCGCATCACTCTCCAGGCGGAAGAGAACTCGACCCCGTCGAGTTAGGTGTAGAAATGCTCTCATCATGCTCCCACGCAACTGGGTTAATCTACTGTAAATCACTGCGATCCAGCCATGTATTCTCGGCAGGTGATTTTCCTTTCCGTGCATTAGATATCATCGAGTTTCAATATCTCTATTAGAGAAAATTTCATTATCTAAATTTTATCAATTTTCTGTGTTGTATTAGAATGAATCTCTGGGAGTGGTGGAAATGAAGGGCTCTCAGAAAATGGCTCAAGGGAGGGCTTATTAATCAGTAAGATAAAATAAAGACTCTTGTAATTTACTAGGTCTTTAACATTGAAAGTATGACTGATTTCAAGATCTTTAAATATAAGCATCGTCAATTAATTTATTCAAGATTTTAAAGGCCCGACGCTACATGCATGCAACTGTTTAATTATATTACCAACATTAAAAGTTTTAAATCTTTTCCCAATGTCTTGAACTTATTATGTGCAACATTATTACTAATTCTCTTGTGTAGCTCGTGCTTATGTGATGTAAATTTAGGCTTAAATGTTATATAGTATTCAGCTATAGGGATATGATCAATGGGTTGCTTAGATCTAACACCATAAACAATTTCATGAGACTTTTTATCTGTGTTCCTTTTGAGATGCATTATAGGCGAATTTAGCAGTAGATAATTGAAGTCTCAATTTTCAGCATGCTCACCTATAAGGGTTGGCAAGAGAGAAGAAATTGTGTTGGCAGTAGAGGAGAGGGTGGCGACCAGTGCTGGCAACGACAGTAAGGAAAATGAGGATGGAGCAGCCAGTGGTGGAGTAAGTGGAGTCGACAGCAAAGCCATGGAAGAGAAATTACGGGAGGTAGAGTGGCAGGGGCAGAAGGGAAACAGTTGCAGTCATGGTCTCGGTCACTGACTCGCGGGCACTGAGACGCATCGGTCGCGACGTCTCGGATCAGTCGTGGGCGATACGCGCAAATCGCTACATAAAAGCTCAATTTTTTGAAAAATCATGACAAATTTTTAAAAAAGTATAGACATCAATATTTATGTATCACATGTCCAAAACATATCACTTAGTACATTAAATATACAACGAAAGTATAAATACGTGCGTCGTCGGTAGAAACATCTATATAAATAAATTTAACTTTATATTTTATATCCTAAATTAACTAAGTTAACAAAAATTACTAAATTAACTACTTTAATTACTAATTAACTTAATTGACTATTAAAGAGAGAGGGAGAGAACTGGAGAAAGACAGAGAGGGAGAAAGACAGAGAGAGCTGAGACAAGAGAGTTGGAGAGAGACAGAGAGAGGGAGAAGAGAGGGACAGGGGGAGATCGGAGAGACAGAGAGGGGGAGATCGAGAAGATACTGGAAGAGAGAGGTATCATGAGTGAGAAAAAGAGAGAAAAGAGACTGGGGGAGAGAAATATCTGAAGTCCAAGATTGACGGCAATGGCGAGTCGACGAAGCAAGAGCGAAAGACTAGCTCGTCGGCGAAGCAAGAGGCGAACAACGATGGGGGTTCACGGGTAAGGGGATGGAAGCGAGGAAAAGAGGAAGACGAGCTCAGATCTAGATCTGGGTTTTTTCCCCCTTTTTACTCGCTGAGCTCATATGTTCATAGTGTAACGCTCCGCTGGTATGGAAACGCTATTGTGACGTACATACGCAGGGCGGAAATACCCTCATATATGTACGCTAGGCATCAATACAGGTAGGAATCAAAGTACGGAAGTACAGTGGTAATATATATTCCAATTATAATGTATAAATACACTGTTATCGCAGAATGTGATTCAATATTATAAGAATATTACATCAGCAGAGAGTACAAAAATATGATTTACAAAGTGATTTACAAAGTACAAAATACTGGTAGATGCTCACGAGTTGCAGAATAAAATCTCGAGAGCCGGGTAAGAAGGGCTGGAAGGAGCTACGGACGATCTACAACTGACCCACCACACTTTCGCTGCGCGAAGAATCTCAATGGAAGGTCTACAACGCTCCAAGCTCCGAAATCTGAACATGCAGGTTTAGGGGTTGTCAAAAAAAATAACCCAACGAGTACGTAAAATGAAACCAAGTGACGTGCACAAGCAATCACACGTGTATCAATAAATTCAAATCAGAAAGCATGTATCGAAAATCGTGTTGTGAGCATACATACAAGCATGCAGTGAGACATCAAATTATGTATTATATACAGATGTGGGCAAAACTAGTTATAGAAGCTCAGTTAACAGATTCATTAGAATAGTACGTCAAGGGGATAATTCAAAAAAGGAAACCCTTATAGATATACACTATACCTTTTATCTGCATCGACTGGGTGTATACAATCTCAGTTGCCCTCAAAATAGCAGATAAGAATATCATGAATGATTACTGTAGGAATAATATACAAGTGGTGGGCATGATAACTTAATCATACAATAATAACCATCAGTATCGCCTGTTATTCTAATCATTTTCTTTCAGTGTCCCATACCATTGGTAGTTCGTATTGGAGTCCGCAATCCAGTAGAACACATCTGAGTCCTGATACGCATATGTCATTATCCAGAGAAGGAAATGACTCAATAACACTCGCTCCTGACTTTATTATTGTTTGATAATTAAGTTATATCTAGTACAGGGTAACATATCAGGACTTAGTCATATAGGCATAGTTCAGTAAACAAGAGTAATATGAATTAATTACAGTAGCACAAGAATAAAATCACACAAGTGTCGGGTATGGTATTATAATAATATTACTAATAATAATAGCAATAATAATAGTAATAATAACAATAACAATCAGTATCGTTTGTTATTTTAGTTATTCCCCACCAGTGTTACACAACTGACAGTTAAGACTGAAGCCCATACTTCTAGTAGATCATCTGAATCTTGATATGCGGATACCATTATTCGAACGAGGGAGTGACCGAATAACCCACACTCCTGACATTATTATTGTTAGATTATTAAGTACATCGTGTATTGTGTAACGTGTCAAGCGTTGGTCAGGAGGGTTGGTGTATCAGGAACGCGATGTTGGACCTTAGAGGTACCCCCACCACGTGTGTGATGTCATACATAGCCCTGTATGGCACTTAGCTTCATACACCATGTGCGTACCGGTTAGCAGGTGCAGTATGTATACGATGTGGGGACCCTAGAGGTACCCCACCACATGTGGTGTGGTGCTTAGCTCCACACACCGCTCCGTGTGTTTAGGTTACAGGAATGTTATGTGATGTGATACAGGTAATAGGTCAGTGTCACAATGCCGGGTGGAGTACAACAACACAACAGTATAAGTAAATACGGTATTATATCATTATACCAGAACAGATCATACAACCAATACAAGTAAACAGTATAAAGAAATGTTTCAAACTCTTTACAACCATTATAATAATAGTGCTAATTATTATTAAACAACCAAGTGAAGTAAAGCAACAACCAAGCGAACAACCAAGCGGTGCTAAGTAAGCTGAAGCGAAGCAACATACAACACTAAACGCTATCACGCTCCGCGTGGTTACCATTCACGAAGCAACAAATGCACACGGTGAATCGACATATAAAACGTCTAGCTAACACCCATGGTGAAGCCATACTCACGGCGTAACTGCGCTCGGACGGAGCCAGCTATAAAGCGTTGGGCGCTGGGCTTGCCTACCAGGCGGAACGTAAAATCACAGAGCGGTTAAGTTCACCCCCTGCAGCTATCACGAAACCCAGATGGTACAAGGTCAAAAGCCTATGGATAGCCTAGGAACTGAACTTTTAGCTCGAAAGCTGAATAGTGAAACCGCGGAGCGGTTAAGCTCACCTCCTGCAGCTACAACTAGACCCAGAGGGTATAAGGCCAGTGTCTATTGGATAGCCTGGAAACTGAGCATAGCCCGAAGGCTGAGTAGGTACCTGCATAAGTGTTAGCACAACACACACATGCATATAAAGAACAAATAGGAGAACCGCAGAGTTGTCAACCTCGCAACGGGGTTACCATGAAACCCAAAGGGTATAAGGCCATTGCCTATTGGATAGCCCTGCCCGAGGGATGAGTAGGCGAACTACTCTGCACATCTACCACGAAACCCAGAGGGTAAGGCCAGTTCTTATTGGATAGTCCGCGGAGTGGTTACCTCGCGGCGACGCTACCATGAAACCGAAATGGTATAAGGCTAATGCCATTGGGTAGGTTCTCCCGAGGGTTGTAGCCGGAGTACCTGCACCACCGTTAGTCCAAAAATATACATATAAATATCAAGTACTGTGTACACTATTAGAAATATCAATCCACAGATACAAATCAGCCCACAAATTCAAATACATGCCCTCAGATACAAATATCGACTATACCGCTCCAACAATCTACATCACATATTACACAAATATTCACACAACCAAAATACATGAACTAGCCCAATCACAGACACATAAAAGGAATACTCGATACACCAAGAAATGGTACTTGCCTATTCAGTAACTTGGGCACGATGGATATTCGGGAAAATGCCATGTATGAAGGAAAGAAAAAGTAAGGAGAGAAAAAGAGGAGAGAGAAAGAGATTGAGAGAGAGAAGAGAGAAATGGAGAGAAAATTAGAACCAGAACCAGACCGTGAGAGAGAGAGAGAGAAGAAGGCATGAGAGGGAAAAAAGAACAGTGGAGAGGGGGAATAGAGAATCAGAGAGAGAAAAAGAGGGAGAATGAGAGAGACAGAGAGAGCTAAAGAAAGAACAAAGAAGGAAAGAAAGAAGAGGAAGGAGGAGAAGGAAAGAGAAGTAAAATGAAAAAGAGGGAGAGAGCAACGATCGGTCGTGGGCGGCGGCGCCGACGGCCTGGGGGCCGGCGACCGGGCCCAGATGGGGAGAGGGCGTGAGAGTGAGGGAGGAGGGTGATAGAGATGGTGGAGGTGGAATATGATGAAATTGGTAGTGGTGGTGATTGGTGGTGGAAGAATTTAATGTGGTGGTGGTTTTGGTGGTGCTTTGGTGGAGAAATGGAGAGGGAGGAGTGGTGATGGATTCGGTGGTGGAAGTGGAGGAGATGGATGAATTAGTGGTGGAGATGTGTTGATTGTTGGTGGTTGGCCAAAGTTGGGACTCCAGGGAGGAGGTGGCCGTCGTGGAGGTCGCCAGCGTGGGAGGTCGCCGGCGTGGGGGGCCGACGGTGTTCTTGGTGGTGATCGATGTGGAAGGGAGAAAGGAAGAGTGGAAGAGAGAGCTAATTAAAGGAGAGAGAATGGGACTTAGAGAGATAGAGAGAGGAGATTGGAGGATGATAGAGAGGGAATAAAAGAGGAGAGAGATTAGAGGAGGGTCGGTTGGCTGCTGGCTTAATGGGGAAGAAAAATATTAGAGAAGAAGAAAAGAAGAAAGAAGAGAAAAGAAGAAAAGTGTAGAAACAGAAAGAAAAGAAAAGAAAGGGAAAGAAAAGGAAAAAAAAAAGGAGAAAGGAGAAGTGTGGAAAAGAAAGAAAAAGAAAATTGGAAAATTAAGTAGAAGAGTGGAGAAGGGAAAAGAAAGAAAAGAAATAATAATATTAATTTAATTTGTTAAATTTTGACTAATTAAGAAAAATCTCCAAAAATAATGTAAAATAGAAAATATTATCTTAAGGAATAATGTAAAATCAGATTCAAGAAATTCAATTTCATTTGCAAATTAAAAAATCTTAGAATTAATCGATAATACTGGTCAACACCGATTTTAGGAGATTTTGCAAAATAATTTAGAAAAATTTTAGAAAATTTTAAAAATTCAAAATGTTGAAAATTAATATCTAAAACTGAAACAGTCTAACTATCAGGAAAGTCAAATCAAGTAGTTTTACTAGGATCGAGCCTTGATTCGGACTAGGGCTGATTCTGAGTCCACAAAATACGAGTCTGATACCAAATAATAACAAGAATGATAATAAAAAAATAAATATGGAGAAAATAAAAAAATACGAGCAAAAAATCGAGACACGTATCCATGTACGTATTCCAAGAACGGGGTATTACATTCTACCCATCTTACACAAATTTCGTTCTCAAAATTTCGATAAGGAGGGAGATGAACACGAAAAAGATCAGGGTTGATGATTACACCGGAATCAAATGGAGTTGATAATAAAAGATCACCAACTCAGGCTTTAAAAAATCGGGATAGCGGGAAACAAATTAGTGAAAAGATGAACGGGTTGCAGAAGTTAAGGGACAGATTATCAAGAGGCAAGAAATAACATTGTACTTGTGGTTAGAATGTATAACCATGACTTATGCGCTCCCGTTATAAATTAATATCACATTAATCTGCCAACTGGTTGTACTGAAGGTGGGAGAGCCTAAGCTATAATACCAACCTGTAACGCCCCGTCCCGCCGAGTACGGAGATGCTACTACGACGTATATATGCAGGGCGAAAATACCCTCACATACGTACGCTAAGCATCAATGTAGGCAAAAATCAGAGTACGAAAGCAAAATGATAATATACATTCCAACTATATTGTATAAGTACATTGTTATCACAGAATGTGATCCAATATTAGAAGAATATTACATCACCAAAGAGTACAAAAGTATGATTTACAAAGTGATTTATAAAGTACAAAATGCTGATAAAATCTCAAGAGCCGGGCAAGAAGGCCTGGAAGAAAGAGCTATGGACGGTCTATAACTGATCCACCACGCTTCCGCTGCGCAAAGAATCTCGATGGAAGGTCTATAGCGCTCCAAGCTTTGGAATCTGAACATGCAGGTCCAGGTGTTATCAGAAAAGTAACCCAATGAGTACGTAAAATGAAGCCAAGTGGTGTGCATAAACAATCACACGTGTATCAATAAACCCGAATCAGAAAGCATGTATCGAAAATACGTGTTGTGAGCATATATAAGCATGCAGTGTGGCATTAAATTATGTATTATATACAGATGTGGGCAAAACAAGTCGTACAAGCTCAGCTAATAGATTCATGAGATTAGTACATCGAGTGGATAATCCAAATAAGAAAACTCTCATAGATATATCTTGTACCTCATGTCACCATCGATTGAGTGTATACAATCCCAGTTGCCCTCAAAATAATAGAATAAGAATATCAGTAATGATTACTGTAGGAATAATATACAAGTGGCAAGAATGATAACTTAATCATACAATAATAACCATCAGTGTCGCCTATTATTCTAATCATTTTTTCCCAGTGTCTCATACCATTGGTAGTTTATACTGGAGTCCGAATCCAGCAGAACACATCTGAATCCTGATACGCAAATATCATTTTCTGGATGAGGAAATGACTCAATAACACCTGCTCTTAATTTTATTATTGTTTGGTAATTGTTATATCTGGTACAGGGTCACATATCAGGACTTAGTCATACATGCACAATTCAGTAAAAAAGAGTAACATGAATTAATTACACTAGCACAGGAATAGAATCACACAAGTGTCGGGCAGGGTATTATAATAATATTACTAATAATAATAACAATCAGTATCGTTTGTTATTTTAATCATTCCCCACCAGCGTCTCATACCACTGACAGTTCACACTAGAGCCCGTACTTCTAGTAGAACTCATTTGAATCCTGATATACGGGTACCAGTATTCGAATGAGGGAGTAATCGAATAACCCACGCTCATGACATTATTATTGTTAGATTATTAAGTGTATCATGTACCGTGTAATGTGTCAAGTGTTGGGTCAGGAGGGCTGGTGTACCAAGAACGCGATGTTGGACCCTAGAAGTATCCCCACGGACCCTAGAGGTGCCCCACCACGTGTGTGGTGTGATACTTAGTTTCGTGTAACACTTAGCTCCTACACTATATGCGTACCGGTTAACATGTGCATTATGGATACGACGTGGGGATCCTAGAGGTACCCCACCACATGTGTGGTGTGGTGCTTAGCTCTACAAACGGTTCCGCTTTGTCCAGGTTACAGAAATGTTATGTGATGTGATACAAGGAAGAGGTCAGTGTCACAATATTGGGTGGAGTACAACATATCACTACAAGTAAAAATGGTATTTTATCATTATATCAGAATAGATCATACAATCAGTACAAGTAAACAGTATAAAAAATGTTTCAAACTCTTCACAGCCATTATAATAATAGCGCTAATAATTATTGAACCAAGCGAAGTTAAGCAACAACCAAGCGAACAATCAAGCGCTGCTAAGCAAGCTGGAGCGAAGTTAACATACAACACTAAATGTTATCACGCTCGGCGTTGTTACCATTCTCGGTGCAACTATACGCACACGGTGAAGCAACGTATAAAACGTCTAGCTAACACCTGTGGTGAAGTCACGCTCACGGCATAACTACGCTCAGACGGTGCCAACTATGCTAGGCGTTAGGCTCGCCTACCAGGCATAGCGTAAAACCGCAGAGCGGTTAAGCTCACCCCCAGCAGCTACCACGAAACCCAGAAGGTACGAGGTCGAAGCCTATGGATAGCCCGGGAACTAAACTTTTAGCTCGAAGGCTGAATACTAAAACCGCGAAGCGGTTAAGCTCACATCCTGCAACTACCACTAAACCCAGAGGGTATAAGGTCAGTACCTATTGGATAGCTCGGAAACTGAGCATAGCCGAAGGCTGAGTTGGTACCTGCATAAGTGTTAGTACAACACACACATGCATATAAATAACAAATAGGAGAACCTCATAGTTGTCAACCTCGTGACGGGGCTACCACGAAAAACTCAAAGGGTATAAGGCCCTTGCCTACTGGATAGCCTAGCCTGAGGGATGAGTAGGCGAACCACTCTGTAAAGTTACCACAAAACCCAGAGGGTAAGGCAAGTTCTTATTAGATAGCCTGCGAAGCGGTTACCTCGCGGTGACGCTACCATAAAACTCAAAAGGTATAAGGCCAACGCCTATTGGGTAGGTTCGCCCGAGGGTTATAGCCGGAGTACCTGCAACCTGCATCACCGTCAGTCCAAAAATATGCATATAAATACAAGTATTGTGTATACTATTACCCACAGATTCAAATCAACCCACAGATTCAAATACACGCCCACAGATACAAATATCGACTACATTGCTCCAACAATCTACAACACAATATTACACAAATATTCACACAACCACACATACATGAACCAGCCCAATCACAGACAATAAAAGGAGTACTCGATAAACCAAGAAATGGTACTCGCTTCAGTAACTTGGGCACGATGGATATTCGGGAAAATGTCGGGTATGAAGGAGAGAGAAAGTAAGGAGAGAAAAAAAGGAGAGGAGAGAAATGGAGAAAGAAAATTAGAACCAAAACCAGACCGTGAGAGATAGAGGAGAGAACGTGAGAGAAAAGAGAACATGAGAGAGGGAAAGAGAGAGAACAGAGGGAGAATGAGAGAGATAGAGAGAGCCAAATAAAGAACAAAGAAGAAAAGAAAGCGGAGGAAGGAGGAGAAGAAAAGAAAAAAGGAAAGGAAAAAGAGAGGGAGAGGGCAGCGGCCGGTCGTGGGCGACTCCGATGGCCTAGGTGGAGAGGGGGCGTGAGAGTGAGGGAGGAGGGTGATAGAGATGGTGGAGGTAGAATGATGATGAAATTGGTAGTGGGTGTGGTGGTGATTCGTGGTGGAAGAATTGAATGTGGTGGTGGTTTTGGTGGTGATCTTGGTGGAGGAAATGGAGGAGGAGGAGTGGTGGAAGTGGAGAAGATGGATGAATTAGTGGTGGAGATGTGTTGATTGTTGGCCGGATTTGGGACGCCGGGGAGGAAGGGGCCGCCATGGAGGTCACTAGCATAGGGGGCCGACGGTGGTCTTGGTAGTGGCTGACTGTGCAAGGGAGAGAGGAAGAGTGGAAGAGAGAGAGAGAGAGCTAATTAAGGGGGGGCGAGAGAGAGAAAGAGATTGAAGAATAAGGGAGAGGGGAAAAGGGAGGAGAGATTAGAGGAGGGTCGATTGGCTGCTAGCTTAATGGAGAAGAAAAAGATTAGGGAAGAAAAGAAGAAAGAAGAGAAAAGGAGAAGAGTGTAGAAAAAGAAAGAAAAAGAAAAGGAAAGAAAGGGAAAGAAAAGGAAAAAGAAAAAAAAGGAAAAGTGTGGAAAAGAAAGAAAAAAGGAGAAAAAGAGGGGAGAGAGAGATTAAGGAGAGAGAAGAGAGAAAATTAGAATCAGAATCAGACCGTGAGAAAGAGAAGAGAGATGTGAGAGAAAAGAAGGTATGAGAGAGGGAAAGAAATAGAACAGGGAGAAAGATTATAGAGAGTGAGAGAAAGAGGGAATTAGAGAATCAGAGAGAGAAAAGAGGGAGAATGAGAGAGAACAGAGAAGAAAAGAAAGAAGAGGAAGAAGGACAAGAAGAAAAGAAAAAAAGAAAAGGAAAAAGAGAGGGAGAGGGCAGCGGCCGGCCGTGGGCGCCGTCGGCGGCCTGGGTCGCCGGCAGCCGGGCCCAGGTGGGGGGAGATGGTGGAGGTGGAATGATGATGAAATTGGTAGTGGTGGGTATGGTGGTGATTTGTGATGGAAGAATTAAATATGGTGGTGGTTTTAGTGGTGATTTTGGTGGAGGAAATGGAGAGGAATGAGGGTGGTGGATTGGAAGTCGAGGGGATGGATGAATTGGTGATGATGTGGTGATTATTGGTGGTTGCCGGAGTTGGGACGTCAAGGAGGAGGTGGCCACCGTGGAGGTCGCCGGCGTAGGGGGCCGGCGGTGGTCTTGATGGTGGCCGGCTGTGAAAGGGAGAGAGGAAGAGCGGAAGAGAGATCTAATTAAAGGAGAGAGAGAGAGAATATGGGAGTTAGAGTGATAGAGGAGATTGGAGAATGAGAGAGAGAGAAAGAAAGAGAGGAGAGAGATTAGAGGTGGGTCGGTTGGCCGCTGGCTTAAGGGGGAAGAAAAAGATTAGGGAAGAAGAATAGAAAAGAGAAGAGAAAAGAAGAAGAGTGTAAAAAAAGAAAGAAAAGGGAAAAAAAGAAAAAGAAAAAGAAAAAGTATGGAAAAGAAAGAAAAATAAAAAGAAAATTAGAAAATTAAGTAGAAGAGTGAAGAAGGGAAAAGAAAGAAAAGAAAACACAGGGAAAATAACAATATTAATTTAATCGGTCAAATTTTGACTAATACAGAAAAATCTCTAAAAATGCTCTAAAATAGAAAATATTATCCCGAGAAATAATGTGAAATCAGATTCTAGAAATTCAACCCTGTTTATAACTTAAAAATTCTGGAATCGATCGACGATACCGGTCGACACCGATTTCAGGAGATTTTGCAAAGCAATTCAGAAAAATTTTAGAAAATTTTAAAAAATTTAAAATATTGAAAATTAATACTTGAAACTGAAATAAGTCCAGTCTAACTATCAAGAAAGTTAAATAAAGCAGTTTTACTAGGATTGAGTCCTGAATTCGGACTCAGGCTGACTCTGAGTCCACAAAATACTGGTCCGATATCAAATAATAACAAAAATGATAATAAAAAATAAATACGGAGAAATAAAAAAATATGAGCGAAAAATCGAGTCACGTATCCGTGTGTGTATTCCTGGAACGGGGTATTACATATAGCGACCGAGTCCGAGCTGACTCGGCCTTGACTCGGTCGAATCGACCAAGCCAACCTGAGTCTTATGGGGACTCGGCCGATTCGACCGAGTCGGCCTCGAGTCGGTCAAAAAAGTGAAGCAAAGGTCGACTGGCGTCTCGGTCTTGTTGTGGCATCGTACGATTCGGATACAAATCTGCCGAGTCAACTCTGACTCGGCCGATACTTTGAACCCTGGCAGCAGTAGCCGGAGAAACAACACTAAACTTTTTAAATGACGGGAGTGATTTGCGAAGAAATATGCTTTCAAATTCAGGGGCTATAATGAGAACTACGCTAATAATGGTAAGCTTAACATGATTGGTGCAGTCGACATCTATATGCCCATACCCTTGGCACTTAGTACATTTAGCAACAATGCTAATCTTGAAATTTTTTTCTTTTTTAATGCCTTTATTTTTATTATCTACTCCAGTGTTCTTGTCCTTAACATCATTCCTGAGTGGGGGTAGAAGGGTACTAGACCTATGAGGCTGGGTAGGTAGGGGAGGTCTAGACATTAGGGTTCTTTGATCAGTAGTGTATGGTTGTACTTCTGTCCTTGGTTGAGAGACTGAATTAGAACACCAAACTTAGCTATTAGGTCATCAAGTGTCGCTATCGGTTGGAAATCCATCAGGGTGATGGTGGATTGACTAGAGTCTCCTAAACGTAAGGGAAGACATAACTTTAAACTAGATGTCAAACTACGTTTTTTTGTCTTTTGCTTTATTATTTTTATTTGTTTTGAATAAGTCTAAATTCTAAATGCTAGAAAGCGGAAAAAAAATCTGACAAGTGCTTAGATGATGCAAATCCTACTTTAACCGTGCTTTGATACCAAATTGATGTGAAACGTGTACGATTGTTCAAAAATTAGTGATAATATTACTAAACTCACGCTTCACCAATAAATTATGATCATTGGTTAGGAAAATAAATTAAAACTAGTAATGTCACGTAGATGAGTTTTACAATCAGTCACACGCATACTTCAGACAGTTCTAGTCTTAATTAAATTAAACACGATGTCAGTTATAATGCTGTAGTCCTATTCACAATTTTAAGATAAGCAAGCTACAGGTTATCAAGTTCTTACAGCTCACAATATCTAGCGGACAATAGGAAACAATGATAATAGTTTAGAGATGCAATTATTTGATGTAATCCGAAATAACCTGACTGTAGACTTAAAAACTCACCTACTGAGAATTGTGTTCAATCTCAGTGTCCTATTCTTGATCTGTTGGTGCAAGTAACTCTATATCGTCAACAATCATTGGTGCAATCCGATTGATGCTTGAAAACTCTCGGCTAGCTCTGAACCTGGCACTCACGTAGGTGAAGTGCTGTGTTGGACTCACGCAAAACTAGACAACACGCGGGCTGCTCGCGCAATTGACGGCGTGGCTTGGTCGTCGACGCGAGCGTGGCCAGACACTGGCCTGGGCGCGCATGGGCTGGTACTGGCAGTATTTTGCTAGGCAGTGCACAGAGACGAGGGGAGGGCAGGGGCTGTCGGGTTCTGATGAAGGCGGGGCACTCGAGATCAGGTTGGGAAGAGGGCAAACTCTCTGAACAAGCTTGAGATCACGTCGGCGAGACGGGGACGCGAGTGAGAGGGAGGCTGATAGTCAGCTGAAGCTTAGGCGCTGGTTGTCATCAGGGCGACTAGCGCTTAGTGTTAGGGCCGGTGGCGAACGGTGGCCGGGCAATGAGGGCGAGGGTTGGGTCGACGAGGGTTGTCGAGGCGACGAGGGAGAAGGAGAGGCGGTGTGGGTGCTGTTGGGTTGGTGAGAGAGAGAGAAAACGAAGATGACCAATGGAGTTTTTTTTCGTTTGGATTTTTAGTGGGGATTTTTGTCAGAGAGATTAAGAAAGATGAGAGGTTAAATTTTCTAGGGTTTTGAAATAGAGATTGAAGAATTGAGATTAGGGTTTTACAGTGTTCTAAATGGCAGCCACAGCGGCTACATCGACCGGGAAAATTTATCGGGATGGGGATATATCAGGGATATATCGGGGATATTTTCAAAAATCGTATGTTAAAATTGGATTGTAAATATACATTTCTTATCTTAAATCACATCTCAATAAGACAATATATGCATAAATTATATAAAGCTATATAATACATCATACTTATATGTTTAAGATATACTTAACTCGATAACTTACATTAAGCCTATGAATCCATAATCACTATCCAAGTGTAGAATCTTCAAAATGTCACATTGTCACATCACTCGAATTACCCAAATACCTAACATAGAAATTGGGTGTAAACGCTATATTGGGTCCAAAATCGCCGAAATTGCGGCCGACATGTCGGGTCCATGCCTATTTATCGGTGATTTTGGATGAAAAACGCTATATCGGTTTGGATGTGTCAAATCATTGCGGCCAGGTGCCGTAAACGCAATATTGGCGCAATATCGGGGTTATATCGGGGATATTTAGAACACTGGGGTTTTGAGAAGAGTATTAGAATTGGGATTACGGTTTGGAAAGTGGAGAAAGAGGGTAAAGAGGTTAGAGCTTCACACCCACAACCCATTTGAATTATGCTTCACACTCCAAATTCAATAAAGGAAAATTTTCATTTGAGGAAAAAGCCAAATTTTCATTAATCAAATATTCGTTACAATCTTATTTGACTCATGCCTATATATAAGCTTACAAGACCTTGAGTCCCTTCTCATAACCCATGTGGGACTATAAGAAAACAAGATTAATAAAATAAAAGAAAAAAATATTAGACTCAATATGAATAAAGATACAGACTCCGACTCAAAACAAAAATCACATATAAGCCTTGCGTCTTTGCCACCGATGATATACGCGCCACAGTCGCGTCTCGATGTCCGCATCACAATTGCTGAACTCAACACCTACCCATCTGTGACATCAACTGTTTATATGTAGACTATCCTAAAGAGTTTTCAGTCTCTCTCTATTTATGCCACTTCTCAGAATTGTATTAACAAAGCTTGATTCTTTATTGCTATTTTCAACTTAAACTCATTTTCCTTTAATAACCCAATATAATCCAATAAGAAAGTGTATCCTATAATTATCTTCCACAATTTTTGTTCAATTTTCTTAAAGTGATGATAAGGTGAGGTGGTGGTTCTTTGTACATGTATGCTTGCTTGAATTGCTGTAGACAAAACAAAAAATTTCATTTATTCTTATTGCAGGCAATGAATTTCTTAATATTTGTCTTTCCAGAGCTATTGTTATCTTTAGATATTCAGATGCATGCTCTTGCACACATACAAATGCATGTTGGCTTTCCCTCCTTGATGCGACTAAAACTCTTTTGCAGCTTGAATTTCAATATGCAGAGCAAACTGATTCTCTTCAGCCTCCACACAAGTACGTCCCATGGGTAGTAGGAACGGGCAGCCACTTTACGAAGTTAGTTTCCACTTACCCTATTCATTTATTTTGAAATTTTTAATATGTTTCTCTGTTGTGTTCAAGTTAGTTTCTACTTTTACGTACTAGTAAATGTGTGGAATTGATATTCAATGTGAAAATACTAATGTTGCTTATAGTGTTTAAGGTCATCTGGATTCAACAAATTTGTTCGTCACTTAATGATATCTGTATGTACTATTATGTGATTACTACTATAGTTTTCTATAAGCTAAACATTTATATGCTGCATTGAGATGAGGCATATAGGAATACTTTCAAGAATCTAAGAGAGAAACATTTCTACAACTAATAAAAACTGTCTTCTTATATGTAACTCTCGGATTATGTTTGTAGTGGAAGATTGATTTTTATGATGAATTTTCATACTGTTTGTTTATGTTTACTAGATGAGGGATTTGTGTTGAACTCTTTTATGAGATAACTATAGTGATTAATGCTGTTTGGGAACTATAGTTTTCTCGTCCATAGGATGAGTACTATGTATGATGATAACCACAGCATATAACAAACTTAACTTGGTAGAACTTCCTGAAGTGAGGACATCTTGGCGGCTTAGTATTTCTCGGTTTGATAGGATATTGTATTCAGATGTTTCAAAAAAGAATAATTTTGATTCAGTAATAAGAAGTGGCACATACTCTTTAACATATGCCTCCTGATCAGAAAATTCTGTGGGGGCAATCCCTAAACTTGGTCCTATGCCATCAAATATCTAGTTAGTATTTGAGTGGTTAGTATTTGTGAAACATTTAGACTAATATTGGAGTGTATTATAGCTCTCTCGATGAAGAGGATCATTTTATAATACATGCTGATGAAACTACTCTTGATGCTTTTTAAAAATATAACTTCATGTTGATTAGAGAGTTCTTGCGCCTCGTGTTCCAGGATTATGAAGATGTTGTATCTTTACATATGCAAAGTTTATGAGGGAGAGCTTCCAGAGGCATGTGAAGAACTGCCCCTTGTTGTTACCTCAGAGGCAAAAGCAAACCACGTACATCATGTCTCCCGTGTTAATGAAATAATATCTCCACTGCAACTTGCTCAGAATCATGAATTTAGAAAGAGATGCTCTGATCCTGCCAAAGCAGCTTTGATGTTTGCCTTCATCAAGTCACTGTCCACCTCAAAGCAAGTGCTGTTTCAATTTTTTAAGAATCATCTAGTCAAAATCCCAGTGATTGGTGAGATCTTAGAATGATCTCTATTCTAAACATTGTGCTCAACTGTGCAGTCATCTTGATGTGATATTGCCAACATAGAAGATGTGTGTAATAGCGTTGAAGATATTTGATGTATCGCTATCTGCTCCTTTTCCTTCAGTAGAAAGTTTCCTGACGATGCTTATCAAACATTTGAAGGCATCCAATTTGTGTATGAACGGTCCTAGTTTCCTGATTAAAGCATTAAAGAGAACGTAGACGTTCGTTTATGAATAAAGCAGTTTGAAAAGGTTGTGAAGGATAAAAGGAGACGAGACTCTGAGCTAGTGTTTTTCGTCATACTGATGCTATTCGGGGCAACAATCTTTGCTTGATTTGAAAGTTAATCTGCTGATGCGCCCCCCTCATTTCAGAACAGATGTCTGCAAATCTATCTGATTCTGATGTCTTCAAATCCTGTAAGACTCTCACGTATATACGTTAAGCATCAATACAGGTAAGAATCAAAGTGCGAAAGCACAGTGGTAATTTACATTTCAACAGAAAAGTACAAGTACATGGTTATCACAGAGAGTGATACAATATTACAGGAATATTATATCACCAGAAAATATAAAAGTATATCATATGAAGAGATATACAAAAGCTGAGAGGTGCTCACGAGCAGCAAGAGGGGTCTCGAGAACCAAACAGAGAGAGCCGCGGCGATGATCCAAGTTTCTGCTGCACTCCGATCATCACGAAAAGATCCGCTGCGTACTCTGATCAGCTACAGTAAGGCCACCAAGGTCTGGTCTCTAGGATCTGGACATGAGAATTCAGGGTTGTCAGACGCAACCCCACGAGTACATATAATAAAGCCAAATGACGTGCATAATAAGCACACGTGTACATGATCAAGTGATGTAGTTTAGGCATGCAGGTACAAGCAATAACAAGAAACATAAGGGAAATTAAAGAAATGACAGTAAATCATATATCAATGAATCTGAAACTGAAAACATGCATAAAAGGCAGTATGAAGAGAATAGGTACATATAAACATGCGGTAAATAAGTTAAACATGCGATAAATACAAATATGGATAAATACAAGCTCAGATTATGGATTCACAGGACTGATATGTCCCAAAAAAGGAAATCCTCATTTATATACCACGTATCTCATGTCGCCATCGTCTAAGTTTATACAACTTAAGTTGCCCTAAGAATAACAGAACAAGCGTATCTGGAGTAATCATCATATGTCATAAAGTAAGGTGTCAACTTAGGGCATAATACTATAACTGGAATATAAAGGTGTTGCATTACTGGAATATAAAGGTGTTGCATTTTAATTTATCCAATAATAATAATCAGTGCAGTTTGATATTTCAATGGCCTCCCTACCAGCACCTCACATCACTTATAGTTCATACTAGAGTTCGCACTCTGTAGAACTTATCCGGGTCTGATATGTGAGCACCAGGACCCGAACAAAGGAGAGACCAAATATCACATGTTCCTAATATTATTACTGTTTGGTTGTTTTATGTTATTCATCCGATCCATATGCTTTTGTATGTGCTACCGTTACACATACATCCACTTATGAATAAGAAGAGTTATTATTTGAAAACTGATAAATCTGATGGCTCATATTTATAGTGGGCCCCGTCTCTGCCCGGGACTAGCTCAGGAGTACATGCTACTGCTTCTGGGGACTTATCATTACGCGCCCCACACGACACTTCAGATTCAGGCTACTACTTCTGGGGACTTATCATTACGCGCTCCACATGACACTTCAGAAATATCACCATTATAAATATGAAATCATACCGATTTTCATCAGTTTCCCCCACCCCAGTGTAAGTTGAGTACTTTTATTATATATGTTGCCCAAAGATAATATCCATTAGTATGTCCACAGTAATCCAATAACCATGATTATCCAATTACAGGGGTTAACAGGAGTATAATATCAGGAGCATAATATCAGGAGTCTCCCTGTTACAGGGATTCAGGAATACAGGAGTACAAGAGCTCAGGAGTACAGGAGTTCAGGAGTACCAGAAGTCTGATAATAGTATAATAATCATGCCAAGTTCCCATAAAAGTGATAGTCATGAATATGCAATATAATACAGGTGTTAGGTATAACAGTAACCAATCAGGTGTCACAATATCAGGTCAAGTGTACTAGTACCAGGTGATAGCATGTCAAGTGAGTGATAACATGTCAACCGTCAAGTGTTATTTATCAGGTGTCAGGTATCAGGTGTCAAATGATAACATGGCAAGTACTGGTATCGGATATCAAGGGTCAAGTATAACATGGTAAGTACTGGTGTCAGATATCAAGGGTCAATTAATAACAGGTCAAGTATCAGGTGTATACATGTCAGGGTCAGGTAACTAATAGGTCGGTGAGAGTCACAACATCAAATATTAGGTATCAACCAGTCACGTAACATGGTACAGGAGAAAGGTATAAACATTTCAAACTCTTCACAACCATATTTATAACAATAATAAATTTATCTTTTAATTAGCCATGCGAAGCCGAGTGAAGCGGGAGCAGATCTAGGCATACCCGGTATGATACCAGTTTAACAAATTATAATAACGATAGCAGATATTTATAAAACATAATAATTTTAGAAATCACTCATATAACATATACCAACTTGCATAACGAGACATCATGTATTAAAAGTAAGATAATAATTATTAGATATGAAACGATGATAATAAAGCATAAAATATCAAAAGAAATGTACTCGCCTAACACCGGAACGAAATACCGAGTAAAACCGGGAAGTCCGAAACACAAGCGAGCAAGCTATTAATCCATATAAAATATATAATATATATATATATATAATAAATATTAGAGAGGAGATGAGAGAGGAGAGAGAGAGTGTAGGAAGGAGAGAGAGTGTGTAGGGTATTTTTAAAAAAAGAAAATAAGAAATAAAGGGGAGGGGTATATTTGAAATTTTAGACTAGTAATTAGGGAATGAGGGGATGGGTATTTAGGGAAAGTAAGAAAAATGGGGTATATTTAGAAAGAAGGAAAAGAAAGAAAGAAGTTAGATCTACTTTCT
Source organism: Agave tequilana (assembly GCA_038442645.1). Taxonomy (NCBI): domain Eukaryota; kingdom Viridiplantae; phylum Streptophyta; class Magnoliopsida; order Asparagales; family Asparagaceae; genus Agave; species Agave tequilana. Next base: position 35,352 of record JAVJIF010020070.1, on the reverse strand, counting down.
TGAGTTGTTCCTCCTTATTTTCTCCTCAATCCCTGTACCTCGAAGCCTTTTTCGTTCACGATCCGCTTGAGAAGGGAAAGATGGAAGTGGAGAGGTTTGGATTAGGGTTTTCTCTTGAGGTAGGAGAGAAAGAAGGAGTTTGAGTCTTTGTATAGGTTATTAGATATTTAGAAACCTGAATTCTACTTAGGTTTAGATTGCTTAATTTAATAGTTCAGATAAGAATTAAGGATTACTAAAAATCTCAAGGAGATTCAGTTTAGATATGATTTTTTGTTAGGATTTAGATTATGATTAGTTAAGATTTATGAAAAGATTTGATAAGATAGGATTTTGATTAGGATTATGATTGGGTTTTGGGTTAATGGGTAAGGATCTCAATGGTACTGGGTTATAGGTTATATTTGGGTTTTAGTTAAAAGAAATAAGTAATATGAAGAATAAGAAACATAGAGAGTGGGCTTGCGGGCTTAGTTTTTGGGCTTAAAGAAAAATAGAAAAAAGAGAAAAAATGAATGAAAATAAGGAAGTGGGCTTGGCTCATGTGGACTTAGCATCAAAAAAGAAAATAAAATAAAAGGAAAAGGAGAATGGGTGAGCTTATTGGGTTTGGATGAAAATAATAATAATACTAATAATGATACTAAATCAAGTTAATTAATAATAATAAGATAAGAGGTAGCATCAAGTAAATATTTAAAAATAATAATATGGTATTATTAAATAGGGGATATTACACTCTATTTATGCCTCTACTCAGAATTGCGTTAACAAAGCTTGATTCTTCTTTATTGCTATTTTCAACTTAAGCTCATTTTCCTTTAATAACCCAATATAATCCAATAAGAAAGCGTATCCTATAATTATCTTCCACAATTTTTGTTCAACTTTCTTAAAGTGAAGATAAGGTGAGGTGGTTGTTCTTTGTACATGTATGCTTGCTTGAATTGCTGTAGACAAAATAAAAATTTCATTTATTCTTATTGCAGGCAATGAATTTCTTAATATTTGTCTTTCTAGAGCTATTGTTATCTTTAGATATTCAGATGCATTCTCACACACACATACGAATGCATGTTGGCTTTCCATCCTTGACGCGATTAAAACTCTTTTGCAGCTTGAATTTCAATATGCAGAGCAAACTGATTCTCTTCAGCCTCCACACATGTACGTCCCATGGGTAGTAGTGAACGGGCAGCCACTTTACGAAGTTAATTTCCACTTACCCTATTCATTTATTTTGAAAATTTTAATATGTTTCTCTATTGTGTTCAAGTTAGTTTCTACTTTTGGGTACTAGTAAATGTGGGGAATTGATATTCAATGTGAAAATACTAATGTTGCTTATAGTGTTTAAGGTCATCTGGATTCAACAAATTTGTTCGTCACTTAATGATATCTGTATGTACTATTATGTGATTACTTCTATAGTTTTCTATCAGCTAAACATTTATATGCTGCATTGAGATGAGGCATATAGGAATACTTTCAAGAATCTAAGAGAGAAACATTTCTACAACTAATAAAAGCTGTTTTCTTATATGTAACTCTCAGATTATGTTTGTAGTGGAAGATTGATTTTTATGATGAATTTTCTTACTGTTTGTTTATGTTTACTAGATGAGGGATTTGTGTTGAACTCTTTTATGAGATAACTATAGTGATTAATGCTGTTTGGGAACTATAGTTTTCTCGTCCATAGGATGAGTACTATGTATGATGATAACCACAGCATATAACAAACTTAACTTGGTAGAACTTCCTGAAGTGAGGACATCTTGGCGGCTTAGTATTTCTCGGTTTGATAGGATATTGTATTCAGATGTTTCAAAAAAGAATAATTTTGATTCAGTAATAAGAAGTGGCACATACTCTTTAACATATGCCTCCTGATCAGAAAATTCTGTGGGGGCAATCCCTAAACTTGGTCCTATGCCATCAAATATCTAGTTAGTATTTGAGTGGTTAGTATTTGTGAAACATTTAGACTAATATTGGAGTGTATTATAGCTCTCTCGATGAAGAGGATCATTTTATAATACATGCTGATGAAACTACTCTTGATGCTTTTTAAAAATATAACTTCATGTTGATTAGAGAGTTCTTGCGCCTCGTGTTCCAGGATTATGAAGATGTTGTATCTTTACATATGCAAAGTTTATGAGGGAGAGCTTCCAGAGGCATGTGAAGAACTGCCCCTTGTTGTTACCTCAGAGGCAAAAGCAAACCACGTACATCATGTCTCCCGTGTTAATGAAATAATATCTCCACTGCAACTTGCTCAGAATCATGAAATTTAGAAAGAGATGCTCTGATCCTGCCAAAGCAGCTTTGATGTTTGCCTTCATCAAGTCACTGTCCACCTCAAAGCAAGTGCTGTTTCAATTTTTTAAGAATCATCTAGTCAAAATCCCAGTGATTGGTGAGATCTTAGAATGATCTCTATTCTAAACATTGTGCTCAACTGTGCAGTCATCTTGATGTGATATTGCCAACATAGAAGATGTGTGTAATAGCGTTGAAGATATTTGATGTATCGCTATCTGCTCCTTTTCCTTCAGTAGAAAGTTTCCTGACGATGCTTATCAAACATTTGAAGGCATCCAATTTGTGTATGAACGGTCCTAGTTTCCTGATTAAAGCATTAAAGAGAACGTAGACGTTCGTTTATGAATAAAGCAGTTTGAAAAGGTTGTGAAGGATAAAAGGAGACGAGACTCTGAGCTAGTGTTTTTCGTCATACTGATGCTATTCGGGGCAACAATCTTTGCTTGATTTGAAAGTTAATCTGCTGATGCGCCCCCCTCATTTCAGAACAGATGTCTGCAAATCTATCTGATTCTGATGTCTTCAAATCCTGTAAGACTCTCACGTATATACGTTAAGCATCAATACAGGTAAGAATCAAAGTGCGAAAGCACAGTGGTAATTTACATTTCAACAGAAAAGTACAAGTACATGGTTATCACAGAGAGTGATACAATATTACAGGAATATTATATCACCAGAAAATATAAAAGTATATCATATGAAGAGATATACAAAAGCTGAGAGGTGCTCACGAGCAGCAAGAGGGTCTCGAGAACCAAACAGAGAGAGCCGCGGCGATGATCCAAGTTTCTGCTGCACTCCGATCATCACGAAAAGATCCGCTGCGTACTCTGATCAGCTACAGTAAGGCCACCAAGGTCTGGTCTCTAGGATCTGGACATGAGAATTCAGGGTTGTCAGACGCAACCCCACGAGTACATATAATAAAGCCAAATGACGTGCATAATAAGCACACGTGTACATGATCAAGTGATGTAGTTTAGGCATGCAGGTACAAGCAATAACAAGAAACATAAGGGAAATTAAAGAAATGACAGTAAATCATATATCAATGAATCTGAAACTGAAAACATGCATAAAAGGCAGTATGAAGAGAATAGGTACATATAAACATGCGGTAAATAAGTTAAACATGCGATAAATACAAATATGGATAAATACAAGCTCAGATTATGGATTCACAGGACTGATATGTCCCAAAAAAGGAAATCCTCATTTATATACCACGTATCTCATGTCGCCATCGTCTAAGTTTATACAACTTAAGTTGCCCTAAGAATAACAGAACAAGCGTATCTGGAGTAATCATCATATGTCATAAAGTAAGGTGTCAACTTAGGGCATAATACTATAACTGGAATATAAAGGTGTTGCATTACTGGAATATAAAGGTGTTGCATTTTAATTTATCCAATAATAATAATCAGTGCAGTTTGATATTTCAATGGCCTCCCTACCAGCATCTCACATCACTTATAGTTCATACTAGAGTTCGCACTCTGTAGAACTTATCCGGGTCTGATATGTGAGCACCAGGACCCGAACAAAGGAGAGACCAAATATCACATGTTCCTAATATTATTACTGTTTGGTTGTTTTATGTTATTCATCCGATCCATATGCTTTTGTATGTGCTACCGTTACACATACATCCACTTATGAATAAGAAGAGTTATTATTTGAAAACTGATAAATCTGATGGCTCATATTTATAGTGGGCCCCGTCTCTGCCCGGACTAGCTCAGGAGTACATGCTACTGCTTCTGGGGACTTATCATTACGCGCCCCACACGACACTTCAGATTCAGGCTACTACTTCTGGGGACTTATCATTACGCGCTCCACATGACACTTCAGAAATATCACCATTATAAATATGAAATCATACCGATTTTCATCAGTTTCCCCCCCCCAGTGTAAGTTGAGTACTTTTATTATATATGTTGCCCAAAGATAATATCCATTAGTATGTCCACAGTAATCCAATAACCATGATTATCCAATTACAGGGGTTAACAGGAGTATAATATCAGGAGCATAATATCAGGAGTCTCCCTGTTACAGGGATTCAGGAATACAGGAGTACAAGAGCTCAGGAGTACAGGAGTTCAGGAGTACCAGAAGTCTGATAATAGTATAATAATCATGCCAAGTTCCCATAAAAGTGATAGTCATGAATATGCAATATAATACAGGTGTTAGGTATAACAGTAACCAATCAGGTGTCACAATATCAGGTCAAGTGTACTAGTACCAGGTGATAGCATGTCAAGTGAGTGATAACATGTCAACCGTCAAGTGTTATTTATCAGGTGTCAGGTATCAGGTGTCAAATGATAACATGGCAAGTACTGGTATCGGATATCAAGGGTCAAGTATAACATGGTAAGTACTGGTGTCAGATATCAAGGGTCAATTAATAACAGGTCAAGTATCAGGTGTATACATGTCAGGGTCAGGTAACTAATAGGTCGGTGAGAGTCACAACATCAAATATTAGGTATCAACCAGTCACGTAACATGGTACAGGAGAAGGTATAAACATTTCAAACTCTTCACAACCATATTTATAACAATAATAAATTTATCTTTTAATTAGCCATGCGAAGCCGAGTGAAGCGGGAGCAGATCTAGGCATACCCGGTATGATACCAGTTTAACAAATTATAATAACGATAGCAGATATTTATAAAACATAATAATTTTAGAAATCACTCATATAACATATACCAACTTGCATAACGAGACATCATGTATTAAAAGTAAGATAATAATTATTAGATATGAAACGATGATAATAAAGCATAAAATATCAAAAGAAATGTACTCGCCTAACACCGGAACGAAATACCGAGTAAAACCGGGAAGTCCGAAACACAAGCGAGCAAGCTATTAATCCATATAAAATATATAATATATATATATATAATAAATATTAGAGAGGAGATGAGAGAGGAGAGAGAGAGTGTAGGAAGGAGAGAGAGTGTGTAGGGTATTTTTAAAAAAAAGAAAATAAGAAATAAAGGGGAGGGTATATTTGAAATTTTAGACTAGTAATTAGGGAATGAGGGGATGGGTATTTAGGGAAAGTAAGAAAAATGGGGTATATTTAGAAAGAAGGAAAAGAAAGAAAGAAGTTAGATCTACTTTCTTGAGTTGTTCCTCCTTATTTTCTCCTCAATCCCTGTACCTCGAAGCCTTTTTCGTTCACGATCCGCTTGAGAAGGGAAAGATGGAAGTGGAGAGGTTTGGATTAGGGTTTTCTCTTGAGGTAGGAGAGAAAGAAGGAGTTTGAGTCTTTGTATAGGTTATTAGATATTTAGAAACCTGAATTCTACTTAGGTTTAGATTGCTTAATTTAATAGTTCAGATAAGAATTAAGGATTACTAAAAATCTCAAGGAGATTCAGTTTAGATATGATTTTTTGTTAGGATTTAGATTATGATTAGTTAAGATTTATGAAAAGATTTGATAAGATAGGATTTTGATTAGGATTATGATTGGGTTTTGGTTAATGGGTAAGGATCTCAATGGTACTGGGTTATAGGTTATATTTGGGTTTTAGTTAAAAGAAATAAGTAATATGAAGAATAAGAAACATAGAGAGTGGGCTTGCGGGCTTAGTTTTTGGGCTTAAAGAAAAATAGAAAAAAGAGAAAAAAATGAATGAAAATAAGGAAGTGGGCTTGGCTCATGTGGACTTAGCATCAAAAAAGAAAATAAAATAAAAGGAAAAGGAGAATGGGTGAGCTTATTGGGTTTGGATGAAAATAATAATAATACTAATAATGATACTAAATCAAGTTAATTAATAATAATAAGATAAGAGGTAGCATCAAGTAAATATTTAAAAATAATAATATGGTATTATTAAATAGGGGATATTACACTCTATTTATGCCTCTACTCAGAATTGCGTTAACAAAGCTTGATTCTTCTTTATTGCTATTTTCAACTTAAGCTCATTTTCCTTTAATAACCCAATATAATCCAATAAGAAAGCGTATCCTATAATTATCTTCCACAATTTTTGTTCAACTTTCTTAAAGTGAAGATAAGGTGAGGTGGTTGTTCTTTGTACATGTATGCTTGCTTGAATTGCTGTAGACAAAATAAAAAATTTCATTTATTCTTATTGCAGGCAATGAATTTCTTAATATTTGTCTTTCTAGAGCTATTGTTATCTTTAGATATTCAGATGCATTCTCACACACACATACGAATGCATGTTGGCTTTCCATCCTTGACGCGATTAAAACTCTTTTGCAGCTTGAATTTCAATATGCAGAGCAAACTGATTCTCTTCAGCCTCCACACATGTACGTCCCATGGGTAGTAGTGAACGGGCAGCCACTTTACGAAGTTAATTTCCACTTACCCTATTCATTTATTTTGAAAATTTTAATATGTTTCTCTATTGTGTTCAAGTTAGTTTCTACTTTTGGGTACTAGTAAATGTGGGGAATTGATATTCAATGTGAAAATACTAATGTTGCTTATAGTGTTTAAGGTCATCTGGATTCAACAAATTTGTTCGTCACTTAATGATATCTGTATGTACTATTATGTGATTACTTCTATAGTTTTCTATCAGCTAAACATTTATATGCTGCATTGAGATGAGGCATATAGGAATACTTTCAAGAATCTAAGAGAGAAACATTTCTACAACTAATAAAAGCTGTTTTCTTATATGTAACTCTCAGATTATGTTTGTAGTGGAAGATTGATTTTTATGATGAATTTTCTTACTGTTTGTTTATGTTTACTAGATGAGGGATTTGTGTTGAACTCTTTTATGAGATAACTATAGTGATTAATGCTGTTTGGGAACTATAGTTTTCTCGTCCATAGGATGAGTACTATGTATGATGATAACCACAGCATATAACAAACTTAACTTGGTAGAACTTCCTAAAGTCAGGACATCTTGGTGACTTATTATTTCTCGGTTTGATAGGATATTGTATCCAGATGTTTCAAAAAGAATAATTTTGATTCAGTAATAAGAAGTGGCACATACTCTTTAACATATGCCTCCTGATCAGAAAATTCTGTGGGACAATCCCTGAACTTGGTCCTATGCCATCAATATCTAGTTAGTATTTGAGTGGTTAGTATTTGTGAAACATTTAGACTAATATTGGAGTGTATTATAGCTCTTTCGATGAAGAGGATCATTTTATAATACATGCTGATGAAACTTCTCTTGATGCTTTTTAAAAATATAACTTCATGTTGATTAGAGAGTTCTTGCGCCTCGTGTTCCAGGATTATGAAAGATGTTGTAGCTTAACATATGCAAAGTTTATGAGGGACTGCTTCCAGAGGCATGTGAAGAACCGCCCCTTGTCGTTACCTCAGAGGCAAAAGCAAACCACGTACATCATGTCTCTCGTGTTAATGAAATAATATCTCCACTGCAACTTGCTCAGAATCATGAAATTTAGAAAGAGATGCTCTGATCCTGCCAAGCAGCTTTGATGTTTGCCTTCATCAAGTCACTGTCCACCTCAAAGCAAGTGCTGTTTCAATTTTTTAAGAATCATCTAGTCAAAATCCCGGTGATTGGTGAGATCTTAGAATGATCTCTATTCTAAACATTGTGCTCAACCGTGCAGTCATCTTGATGTGATATTGCCAACATAGAAGATGTGTGTAATAGCGTTGAAGATATTTGATGTATCGCTATCTGCTCCTTTTCCTTCAGTAGAAAGTTTCCTGATGATGCTTATCAAACATTTGAAGGCATCCAATTTGTGTATGAACGGTCCTAGTTTCCTGATTAAAGCATTAAAGAGAACGTAGATGTTCGTTTATGTATAAAGCAGTTTGAAAAGGTTGTGAAGGATAAACGAAGAAGACGAGACTCTGCGCTAGTTTTTTTCATCATACTGATGCTATTCGGGGCAACAATCTTTGCTTGATTTGAAAGTTAATCTGCTGATGCGCCCCCCTCATTTCACAACAGATGTCTGCAAATCTATCTGATTCTGATGTCTTCAAATCCTGTAAGATCCTTTCTAATAGTCTTTCATAATACTATGGATTCGCCGTTGGTTTTTGGGGAAATGGCAAGAATCTCTTCCATGGAAAATTTGCTTTGGTATGAGTTGTGACAAATTTAGATGTCGGTAGTCGTGGCCACAGAAAAACACAAGGAATTTATACTGTCCCATTTTGTCAGTGATTCACCCTTTTCAACTTTTTAACCATGCGTCTGGGTGTTTGTTGCAGGTGGTGTTTGTCTTCAAGTATTACTGGAGAAGGTGAATGGTGTCTTCTGACGTCCCAGGGTTCCTACAAGGATGTATCCTGGAGGTCTCAGCCTTTAGCACTATAGTTTCGACCTGAAACATGACCTTCAAAGGTTGACGGTAAGAATTATTAGGCTGACATCAACAACATTCATTGCCAATTTGACTTGAAAATCAGTTCACAGAAAACTAACAATTATCAGTTTATTAATAGAAAATTGAACAACACATTGACGGGTTTTTTAAAGTCAAACGAACATGTTTCAGTAAAAAGGAAAAACTGTGAAGCTCACAGATTTCAGAGAGAGAAAAAAAATTTTGTGAGCAGTTTTCACCAAACAAACAGGCCCATAATAGCCAAGAGGGGGAAACGAAGAGAAAAGTCTTTTTGGTGGGAGGCCACAGTGTGCGAAACTGTGTTCGGATGCCCTGTACAATAGGGGCTGTTTGTTTCCCGTAAAAGGCCATAATTCGTAAATGACTTACAATCCAGTTACAACTACGGTATTTGTTTGGATCGTAATTCGTAAAAGATTTACGCAACCCAATTGTCACTCACTTGCAACCCAATTACCACTCACTTACAGCCCAGTTACAATTAATTTTGTGGTCATGCAAATTTGTATTATTTTTTATATTAATATTAAATTTTTTTTAATATTTAACATTTTTAATATTTATTTGCAATATTAAAACTTTTTAAATCACCAAATAGTTAATTTTGTGGTCAACTTTTTCACTTACGACTTACACATTAAGACAACCAAACACCAATACACTTTCCCACTTATAACTTTATATTACCAACCAAACACTGTAAAACTTATATGCATGTAATTCATTTACAAATATAAAAGATTTTACCAATTACGACTTACGAATTACGACCAATTACGACAACCAAAGCCCAATATCCATCTCGTTGTCAGTCTTGCTCTTTTTATGAGTCATGTCGGCTGGCCGTGAAGCACGAACTTTGAAAATTGTCAGTGGTTCAAACTTCGTACAAGGATCCCATTTGAGTGGGTGATAATAATGATTACAAGCGTGATTGAGAGGCTGGGAATTGATGGGCCGTCCTTTACATCGTCCGGGCTTTTGATGCCGGTTGTCCCTTCCCATGTGAGCTACTGGGACTCGGAGAATATTTCCAGTCTTTTGTGAGTCCAAACTTTGGGAAAAATCATCAGCAGCCACTGTACTCATCGAATGAGGGTAAACCCTAATCGAGGAGGTGCTCTCCCTCTCACTTTCATTTCATGTGTCGTAGTAGATCCGGAGTCTTAGCCTGGTGCAAGCAGGATGAAACATGAGCATCTCGCGAAATATAAATAGGGTTTAACGTTGCGTTACAGTTAACGTTGCGTTACAGTGACACTTGTGAATGTGGATGTTTCGATCGAGGAGGGTGACGATTCTTAGTTTAGCTGGGAAGATGGCTAAATTATACATTTGAAACTCATTTGTGCCGTATTACATGCGAGTTTGCATTCTTTTTATTAGTTGCTAAAGAAAAACCGATAGATTTGATGTATAATAAAGAAAGGAACTATTCTAAAGAAAGAAGTGAGAGGCCTCGTATTCTAAAGAAGAGAAAAGAAGCTCTCAAAAAGAATTATTGTTTTGCAAATTCTATTTAGTCTCTGTGGCGCATATAGATTCCAATGAGTCTACAAATAGCAGTAGTTTTTATGCACTATGAACTCGAGTTGTTGCGTAATGATGCAATAATAGCGTGTTTCTCCATTTATAATTTAAAAATATCTTCACTCATGACAGATCAGAAAATGTTACAAGACATGACAGATTTTACTTTTTTTCTTTTTCTTTTTTAAAGTAAAACCACAACCCGACTTTGAATCTGGAACTTTCATCATCTGATCTTGTTCTTCTACTAATGAGTCAGACAAACTATTGTGTTTTCTTTTTTTTCGCTTGACCGTCCCACGAGGGAACCTAATAAGTAGCAAAGCACATCTGAGAGTGAGATTTCAGTGTTGGCTCCCGTCCTTGTTTTCCTGCCATAATTGCGTTCAACCCCCTGACTCTCAAACTCGTTTTCATTTTTACCTTTTAGTTGGCGAAGCTAATTATTTATTTGGTTCTTTGCATCTTCTTCTTCTGATTGCTAGAGCTCGGATTTATTCGAATATGTGCGTGTAGACTAGAGTAATGCTAATTGTACTACTAATATTGTACTAGATTATACTACTGTTAAACTGACATGTGGGGTCTACCTCATGAATTGTCAGTGCGACTCACTTGTCAATCTAACAGTAATATAATCTAGTACAATATTAGTAGTACAATTAGCATTACTCGAGCATGTATGCATCTGGTCACTGTAGAGATCAAAGGGACAATGTCAATAATGATAATAATAATGACTCGCATGCATGCATGCATGCATGCACATAGATGAATGAATGAGACAACGCTACATTGCTTCGCTTACGACCCTAGATATTAGTTGATTTCACCCTGGACTTTAGATGACCGACAATTTATTGTGCACGATCATTATATCTGCTTTTCTTCTAATTACTTTAGACTTTTTTAATCATCTAAACGACTTTCATTAGTGGTGCCAAGCCAATTTTTCCCTAATAGACATACTCATTGCATGTCAACTGAATTAATAGCATGATATTTATTATTTGCCTATAATGATACACTACTGGGATTGAAAATAGTTTTAACACAAGTCGTACATGCCCATTCGACAAGTGAAAGCAAGACTTTATTTCTCATCAATTGAACAGTTGATTTTTTTAGTTGAAGATATTATCTTATCGCGCAGTTGCACAAGATTCATTTCGTCACATCAATATCTGCAAAAAAAAAAAAAAAAAAAAAAAAGGAGTTTCTATCAAGCTACTTTGGCACAAAGATAAAGCTAACAGACATATCACTTGAAATGTCACCATTAAACTGAGCTCAGCATAGAGAGGGAAGAAATTCCGAAATGATGTCATAGAAATTGATGGATCCTTTCAACCAATTATCCTGCCGGCTTCTTCCTGGCTCTGAAACTTGACTAATAATAAGAAGGTTAAGAAAGTGAAATGAAACCGTTTTATGTGTGTGAGGCGCGCACACACATATGATGTGTAAATAGAGACCAATAATAGATAAATAGGCAAAGGTTGTTGGATTTTCGAAGTTAAAAAAAATGTAATTTTCATGAGTTCTCAAAATATTTTACCTAAACTTGATAAGGATGTGGGTATTTTGGGTGCCTCATATTTATTGGAGAAGACTATGCGACAAGGTGGAGGATATTTCAACAGATTCAGCAGTCAGAACATGCACAGACTCAGCTTATGTTTCGAAGGCTCTGGAGGTAGCTTTCGGAAGTTCTGGTGAAGCTGTCGAAAATCTGAGACAGAACAAATTTCGGGATAACAGTTGTCGACAACCCTGTCGACAGCAGCAGCAACAATCTGGACATATTCATGTGTATCCGACCTGAATTCTGATTCTGTTCCAAGTTGAATTCTGAATTTGATGTTAGAATTAAAATAAATTTAATGCGGATTAACAGCCATGAATTTAGAATCAATCATCTCAAGAATTGAACACAGAATCAAAGCACATATACTTTAAATTCCCATACCTGAAGCTATTGATGAACAATAGATGAAGGTTGAAGAAGATCTCAATTTCTTTGATCCTGCAAACCCTAATGCAAATAACCTGCTTTTCTCTGTCTCCTTTTCCTTGCACAAAACCTTCAGAAAATCTTTCACTGATGGGTTCCTCAAGAAAAAGCGATAGGTTTTGTATTTCTTTTCAGGAGGAGAAAAGTGGGTCACACATTTGCAAATAAACCCTTGAAATAAAACCATCCATCATGGTACCCTTATATCTCAAAAGATTATATAAACTATATAAATGTGACTTTAATATGGGCATCTTATTATATCAGTTAACTTTAATTAGGAATCCAATAATTAACCAAGGTTAAGTGGGCCACCATGATGTGAGATTAACATTCTCCTACTTGGACCACTAACCGATTAGGTTAAAACTTTAGAAAACAAATAAAGAAAAGACTCATTTTCAAAAACATTATGACTCCATTGGATTCCATACTGAAAAACCTTGACACGTGATCACGAATTTTAAAAACAACTGATAAGCCCAAATATGAAATACTGTAATACTGCAATTAGTTTGGACTACCAATGCGAGTCATAGCGGTTATACAACATCCATGTCATACTCCCTTCTATGTACCACAACATTGATAACCCTTACTAATTGAGTCCATAACCAAAATGACCCCTGTAATTGTCTTGTAAAGACATTTCCTGTTTAACAAACATCCATACATAATATGTGCACACATAATTGGATAACAGGAAATACAGAAACAAACTTTCATTGCGCAATAATGTCAATTATACAAGTACCAAAACATACATTTACAGATTGCCCAAAAGACCCATTCTAACAACATGTTCCTTGAATGTCTTTGGAGGCAACCCCTTTGTCATTGGATCAGCAACCATTAAAGTGGTACTTATACTTTCAATTGACACCTTCTGTTTCTGAACTCTTTCTCTAACCACCAAGTACTTAAGTTCCATGTGTCTGGAATCATTAGAGTACTTTTCATTCTTAGAGAAGAAAACGGCTGCTGTATTGTCACAATATATCTTCAGCGGCCTGGCAATAGAGTCAACTACACCAAGTGCTGAGATAAAATTCCTTAACCATAATGCATGATTTGTGGCCTCAAAACAAGCTATGAACTCAGCCTCCATCGTGGATGAAGCAGTGATAGATTGTTTTACACTCTTCCACGAAATTGCCCCACCTGCTAGCAAGAAAATGAAACCTGAAGTAGACTTCCTGCTATCTGGGCAACCAGCAAAATCTGAGTCCGAATAGCCGATCACCTCCAACTGATCTGATCTCCTATATGTGAGCATATGGTCCTTCGTCCCTTGAAGATACCGCATAACCTTCTTAGCTAATTTTCAGTGCTCCATTCCTGGATTGCTCTGGTATTTTCCCAGCATCCCTACAGCAAAACTGATATCTGGCCTGGTACAAGTGTGTGCATACATCAAGCTCCCAACAGCTGACGCATACGGAACTTTCTGCATTTGACTCTTTTCTAAGTCATTTCTGGGACACTGGCTTTTACTTAATGTGTCACCCTTCTGAATGGGTGCAGGACTGACTGAACACAACTCCATATGAAATCTTTCCAAGACTCGATTAATATATCCTTTCTGAGACAGTCCTAGCAATCCTCGAGATCTATCCCTGAAGATCTCTATGCCAATGACATAAGCTGCCTCACCCATATCAACCATCTGAAAGTTCTTGGTAAGATAACCTTTAGTTTCATACAGCAACCCAATATCACTACTGGCTAACAAGATATCATCCACATACAGAACCAAAAATATAAACTTGCTCCCACTGATCTTTAGATATATACACTGATCAACAGTGTTTTCTGTAAATCCAAAAGAGGTAATGATATCATTAAACTTTATATACCATTGCCTGGAAGCTTGTTTAAGTCCGTATATGGATTTCTTTAATTTTCAAGCCAAGTGTTCTTTTTCTTTCTTTGCGAAGCCTTCAGGTTGCTCCATGTAAATTTCCTCATCCAAATCTCCATTTAGAAAAGCAGTTTTCACATCCATTTGATGTAACTCCAAATCATAATGAGCTACAAGTGCCATAATGATTCTAAGAGAGTCCTTCTTTGATACTGGAGAGAAGGTTTCTCTATAATCAATGCCTTCCTTCTGAGTGAAACCTTTAGCCACAAGTCTGGCCTTATATCGTTCGACATTGCCTTTAGAGTCGCGCTTGGTCTTAAAGACCCATTTACACCCGACTTTCTTACAGTGATCAGGCAATTCGACGAGATCCCAGACTTTATTTTGGTCCATAGATTTCAACTCATCATTCATAGCATCAACCCATTTACTAGAATCATTACATTCTATGACTTGTGAAAATGAAACTGGATCTTTATTTATCCCAATATCATAATCAGATTCCTGTAGATACACCACATAATCATCTGAAATGGCTGATCTTCTTTCCCTTTGAGATCTTCTCAAAGCTGCCGGTTGTGGTGGTTCTACTATATTTTCAATGGCAATATCCTCATGGAGTGGTGAACCAATATCATTATGTTGTTCTGGTATCTCAGCTTGATGATCAAGCTGAGGGACAACAATTTCTCTTGAAGGAAAGGTAATTGGGATATTTACCCTTATCACTTCAAGATCTACCTTTCTTGGTTCATCACTCATACTAATTTCGCCATTTTCAAGGAATCTGGCATTACCAGTTTCAACTATTCTTGTACTATGGTTAGGACAATAAAATTTGTACCCCTTAGACTTATCTGGATAACCAATGAAATACCCAGATATTGTCCTTGAGTCTAATTTCTTTTCTTGTGGATTATATATTCTAGCCTCTGCTGGACAACCCCAAACATGTAAATGTCTTAAACTGGGTTTCCTACCAGTCCACAACTCGAAAGGAGTTGTTGGGACTGCCTTACTAGGAACCCTGTTCAAGATATACATAGTAGTCTTTAAGGCTTCATTCCACAATGAATTAGGTACATTAGAGAAGCTCATCATACTCCTAACCATATCCATAAGAGTTCGGTTTCGCCTTTCAGCAACACCATTCTGCTGAGGCCTACCTGGCATTGTGTATTGAGCACAAATACCATGCTTTTCTAGAAATTTGGCAAATGGGCCAGGATGTTGTCCTGACTCATCATATCTACCATAAAATTCACCATCTCGATCTGATCTTATGATTTTAACTTTTCTATCTAATTGTCTCTCGACCTCTGTAATGAACACCTCAAGGATGTCAACGGCCTGAGACTTTTCATGAATTAGATATACATAACCATAACGTGACAGATCATCTATAAAGGTAAAGAAATATCTCTCTCCGTAAAACATGGAATGGAGAGTGGTCCGCAAATATCTGTATGAATTATTTCAAGGAGTTCTTTACTTCTTGTGGCACCTTTCTTAGTGTGTTTGGTTTGCTTTCCTTTTATGCAATCCACACACACACTAAAATCAGTGAAGTCTAGGTTATCCAAAACCCATTCTTCACTAATCTTTCAATTCTATCCCTGGAGATATGCCCCAGTCGTCTATGCCACAAGATAGAGGACTTTTCATTAATTAAGCCACGTTTAATACCAACATTCGAATGCAGAGATAAAAGAGATTGTGCAAACTCATCATTCAATGAAATTTTATATAAACCATCACATAAAATTCCATGTCCAACCGGCATTGAATTATACATTAAACTGAGTTTTCCACAACTGAATAAAACAGAATATCCAAAAACATCTAATTTAGATAATGACATTAAGTTCCTAGAAATCGAAGGTACATAAAAAGTATCTTCAAGATTCATCTGATGACCCGTCTCTAAGAGTAGTCGGTAAGTACCAACAGCCTCGACCTCCACTTTGAGACGGTTCCCCATAAAGACAAATCTCTCACTTTCCTTCAGTTTCGGGTTTTAAGGAATCCCTGCATTGAATTAGTTATGTGAGTTGTAGCTCCAGAGTCAATCCACCAAGTATTAGAAGGTACTTCAGCAAGATTTGATTCATAACATACAAAAGAAAGATTTATACCTTTCTTTTCGAACCAAGCTTTCCTCTTGTTGTAGTCCTTCTTCACATGTCCTTTTCTGCCACAGAAGTAGCATTTGACAGTGAAAGCCTTTCCATGACCTTGGCTGCTTTCCCCATGGTCATGCCCTTTCTTTGATGGAAATCTCTTACCTCTTCCATATTTACCTTTCTTATGGATACCTCCTTGAGTTACTGCCAATACTGAGTGATGCCCTTCTTGCCTCGGTCTCACTTCCTCTTGTACACACATACCAGTTAGCTCATTCAAATTCCACTTATCTTTATGAGTGTTGTAGTGAATCTTGAATGGCCCAAACTGAGGAGGAAGTGAGTTGAGGATGAACTGTACCAAGAAGGATTCATCCACTTTCATACCCAGTGATCCTAACATAGCAGCCTTATCAGTCATGTTAAGGATGTGTTGTTGAACTCCTCTATTACCATCATATTTCATGGTAGTAAGTTCAGCCATAAGGGTGCCAGCTAATGACTTATCTGCAGACTTAAATCAGTCTCTTACAGCAGATAAAAGTTCAGATGCACTAGTAGTATGTGGGAGTGAAGTCTTGATGTTATTGGCTATGGTCATCTTTATGAACATGAGACCGAGTCTATTCGACCTTTCCCAAGCTTTGGCATGGCTAACCTGCTCTGCTGTGCTTTCAGCAGTCACTTCATCAGGTTTCTCAACTATTAGAGCCATGTCTAGGTCCAGAACACCCAGTGTAAATTGTACATGCTCAAACCACTCGGAGAAGTTTGTACCATCCAGGGCTGGAATGCTGGTGGCATGAGTGTGAAGGGAAGTGGGGACGTTCACTGAAACATAATAGGACATTGCTCACATTAGGCCACGAATCAATACAAAGTTTTAATTTAATTAAGATGAACTATTGATATCACTTTGATTTCTCCTTTGGGCGAAACCTAAGCATATCTAGTGTTCACTCTTTAGGTGAGACTCTTTTATCACCTATGTAGGTCTAATATAATTTATGCTACTTAGACAGTAAGTCATGTTACCTTTGGGTATCCACTTCTACACCACTAAGTTGCATAAATTACACTACCCTACCCCGGTTCATAATTATTTGAAAGAGACTTTCCTTTGGGCCAGTCCCAATCTCCTAACTAGAACTGCCATCGAGAGTATTATTGTCTTTAATGTCACTTACATTGACAAGTCTTTTATGTAGTTGCATATTCATAAGGTTTACTAACATAGGTCACTTTGGCAACTACTAAATCAATAAACCTTTGAATACAAAACTAACCAATAATATTCTCTAATTTTTTTTTTGAGTAATACTATAATACTTCAATTCTATTACTTGACCAACATCAATCAATATTAACACAACAACTTAAATGTGTAATATACATTTATGATTGAAAATAGACCAACATTAGTCGACTGATCTAGGAACTACTAGTCGACTTGGAACAATATAAGTCGACTATAGTGGAAGTCCCAGTCGACTAAGGTCAGGTCCAGTCGACTTGAGGTCAAGTCAAGTCGACTAACATTATCAAGTCTAGTCGACTAGGCCAAAATAATAAGTCGACTATACTTAATATTAGTCGACTACACAAAATTATAAGTCGACTCCTGAAGTCAACAGAGACCTCTTAACTTTCGGATCACTCTGTTAGTCGACTTGGGCAAATTGATTAGTCGACTATACCCTAATTAGTCGACTACTCAAAATGTCAACTAAATTTCAAGTCGACTACTGTATCGAAATAGAGACTTTTAACTTTCTGGAAAAGGGAATTAGTCGACTAGTGTTTCGGGCTAGTCGACTAATAATCGACGAAGCAGTTATCAAAGGCAGTTTCTGCTTAATCGATTTAATCCAAAATTAGGGAAAAATTAGGGTTTCTAATTCCTGAATTTTGATCCCAATTGATTGTACAATTAGAGAAGTATGAACATGATATTAGGGTTATGTAATCCTCTACTAATTCTACAATTAAAGGATCAAAAATTGATTTCTATGAATTGTCAATCAAAAACCCTAATTTACCATAATCCTTAATCCAAGATGTATTGATTCTAAACACGGCTCTGATACCAAATGTTAGAATTAAAATAAACTTAATGCGGATTAACAGCCATGAATTTAGAATCAATCATCTCAAGAATTGAACACAGAATCAAAGCACATATACTTTAAATTCCCATACCTGAAGCCATTGATGAACAATAGATGAAGGTTGAAGAAGATCTCGATTTCTTTGATCCTGCAAACCCTAATGCAAATAACCTGCTTTTCTCTGTCTCCTTTTCCTTGCACAAAACCTTCAGAAAATCTTTCACTGATGGGTTCCTAAAAAATGAGCAATAGGTTTTGTATTTCTTTTCAGGAGGAGAAAAGTGGGTCACACATTTGCAAATAAACCCTTGAAATAAAACCATCCATCATGGTACCCTTATATCTCAAGAGATTATATAAACTATATAAATGTGACTTTAATATGGGCATCTTATTATATCAGTTAACTTTAATTAGGAATCCAATAATTAACCAAGGTTAAGTGGGCCACCATGATGTGAGATTAACATTTGATTGATACAAACTCTGAGTATTTGACTTCTTTTTCTCTGATTATAAATATGAGATTGTTTCATTGGTTTCAATAATCTTGAATCAACCCCAATATTGAGTGTTTGACAGATCCTTGTGAGAGAACTTTGTAAACTCTAATTTTGCTTCTAAAGTTAATAAGAATTTCTCTTCACTCACAAAATCTTGTGTTCTTGATTTGTGTTCATGCTCTTATGGTGATCAAGTTTGCTTGCTATGGTAGATTGCTCGATATTTTCGCTGCTACTCTTATTGTTGGTGATGTTTTATCACAACTATTGGTATCAGAGTTATGGCTAGCAAGATGACCACAATAAAGTTTGAGATAGAGAAATTCGATGAAAATAATTTCATGTTGTGAAAGATGTGAATAATGGCATTGCTCGTGAAAGAGGGCACTAATAAGGCCCTGCTTGGTGCTGGAAGATGTCATCCAAGATGGAAGATAACGAGTTGATTGATCTCAATGTTCGAGCCAAAACCACTATTATACTATGCCTATCAAATACAGTTCTTTACAATATAATTAACAAGAAAACAATTGCAGGTTTATGATTTAAGCTGGAGAGTCTTTACATGACAAAGAGTTTATCCAACGAACTCTTCTTGTACAAGCAATTGTATAGTCTTCGGATGATGGAAGGGACACCCGTTCTGCAATATCTCAATGTGTTCAATCAGATTTTGAGTGACCTGTTGGCACTGGAGGGAACCAGAAGAGAAAGACAAAACTCTTCTGTTGTTGTCTTCTCTTCTTCAGAGTTATGATCACTTGGTGACCACCATCATATATGAAAAAAAGACATTAGAGTTGAAAGATGTCAGACAGATGCTACAAAGCAACAAGCTGATGAATAAGATAGATAAAATAGAGGAGGCCTCAGTATTGATAGTCAAGGAGTAGAAGAGAAGATTGTTGGCCCGAAGGCCCATCACTCTAGTTTTGATGATGATCAACTCATGTAGTTATAGTACTAATGATCTTGTGTTTAATTAGTGACAGATTTGGTGCATAGCTTCAACAAAGGATTTAAAGTCAAGTTTTGAAGCTAGCGTGTGGTTTGATCCAAGAGCCATTGGATCATGATTGGACCAAGTCAAGAAGATGAGAAGGCTTCAAGTGAAGACTTCAAGAAGATGAAGACTTGTGTCTAGGTTTGTTTTAGAAGATTTTGTTTTTAGATTAAAATGTAAAGGATAGAGTAGTTGGTGGATTGCTCAAGTATTCATACACACACACACACACACTCTTGATAGTTTTGTTTTTATAAAAGATTTTCTACTTTAGAAAATACATGTTTGATTTTTGGTTTTCAAGTTTATATGTTTTAACCAAAACCATATTTAGTGCTTAATGTCAAAAACATAGATATTTCATCATGTTTGTGTAGTGGATCATATCCATACACTCTATGCTTCAAATGAGTTTAAATATCTTGTTTTTGTATTTGGTGAAGTTTTAGAAAAACAAGTTTTGGAAAAATCAAGTTTTGGAAAATACTGTTTTCATTTTGAGCCAATATTTCCAAATTACAAAAATAGTCCAAATTATTTGTAACATGCCTTGATTTTGTGCAAGCATGTTTGTTTATCAAAGTATATTGGTAAAACTATTTTTGTAGATTTTCTATGTTTTTATGGGATTTTATTTTAGCCAAAAAGACCAAGTTTTTAAATCCCTAAGTTTTCTGATCTAGCTTAAGCCGGTCGACCGGACGGTCGACCGACGTGCACAGAAGTGCACGCCAGTTCTGACAGGAGGGCCGGCCGACCGACCCGGTCGACCGTCTAGAGAGCTCTGCTCTCTGGAAAGGCCCCGGTCGACCGGGCGGCCGACCGTACAGAGAGACTTGCTCTCTGTATCCTGGCTCGGTCGACCTACCGGTCGACCGATGGCACAACGGTCTGAAATATGACCGTTGGCCGGACGACCGGGCGGTCGTCCGACAGGCCTGACAGACCCCAACGGCTAGTTTTTCAGACTCTATAAAATGGGACATTTGGGGGCTGTTTTACAGAAGATTTAGAAGAAGTTTTTGGGCTAGTTTTTCCCACTCTTTTCAGTGGTTATATCCACAAGTTTTAGAGCAAATATTTCCAAATCAAAAGAGAGTTTATCAAGAGTATTTCAAGAGTGATTTTCTTGTGTTTTTTACCACACATTCCATCCTTGTTTTTCTCACAAACACTTGAGCTATCCATTGACATATTCATTTTATAGGAGTGTTTTTGTGAGAGTGTTTATTGGTGATCAAAGTGTTTAGATCACCAAGAGATCTTTCTTGTACTTTGAGGAGGCGGACAAGTGTGTTCGCGGTGGTTTCGAGTTCGTGTGTGAACTCCGTATTTGAGGTGCGGCCTCGGCGAGCTAGAGAGCTTGCGGTGTGTACGGACTAGGGAGTCCGAGAGCTTGTAGGTGTTGCGGCACCGAGGAGTGATCCATTGGGATCGATTATAGTGAAAATCCTTCGTGTGTCGAAGGCGGGGATGTAGAGCAAGTGTGCTCGAACCTCGAACAAATCCCTTGTGTTTGCGATTGCTCACTCTCTCTCTCTCTCTTTGTCTATTGTTTATATCTTGCATGCTATTATTGTCCTTACACTTATATGCTTGATATATTGTGTGCTCATATTGATATACATGCTTGGGTTGTTTGCTAACACTTGTATTTAACCAAGAGAGCCAACGCGGCACCTCAACCCTTATCTAGGGGAATCTAGAGGAGTTAGTCCAGAGCCCTTCACGGGAATTCGACTACACTCTTGTGTTATACGTGATGTTTAGTGTAAAAGTTTAGTTTAGGTCATTATAGCTTTTACTTCCGCATTATTTGGCATTAAGTGACCATTAGATTAGCCATCACCTATTCACCCCCCTAGGTGATCCTACAATTGGTATCAGAGCCAAGTGCTCTGAATTTGGGTCTAACAATCTAGAGTTAAAGATCCTCATTTTAGGCTAATCACAATATTTTGTACACACACCATAGATTTCATGTCACCACCCACCTTTGACATTCTTAACATCCAAATTTGAAAGGTTAAGATGTCCTTGTACCTCAAGGCCCTAGGCATTCATGTTTATCTTGCTACAATTAAAGATTCATATATTAATGATGGCAAGAATTTTGAGGCTAATGCAAAAGCCCTTCATGCTTTAAAGTTAACCCTAAATGATGATTATTTATCTAGGGTTTCTAACATTGATTCGGCTTTTGTAGCATGGAACATCATCACCTCCCTCGGCGAAAAGAATCTATATTATGCGGGGAGCGATTCGGATGTTGGAAGTGACGTCTCCAACAAGTGCTATATGGTCCAAGGGGATAACCCCCTGAGGTAACTACCGAATCCGAGGTAGAAGATGATAATGATATGTCATATGATGAGCTTACATGTTTTTGTCAACAACTACTTAAAAAATATGACATGCTTAAGAAAGATAATAAGAAAATGAAAAAGGATTTTGAATGCATGCTTAAAGAAAAAGATTCTTTAGAAAATAAAATTGCATGTTTTGAAAAAGAAAAAGATGATTTGAAAAATGAGAATATTTTCTTAATGTCTAAATTGAATGAATTATGTGAAGGGAATATGTCTTTGAAAAATAAAATTGTTTTGTGGAGAAACAAAAAGAAATTGCTTTTCAAGAAAACAACTCTTTGAAAAGAAAAATTTGTGAAAAAGAAAAAGAAAGTTTTTCTAAAAAGGAAAAGAAAAATGATTCTATATCTCATCATGCTTTACATGCTACCACAAATGAGATTAATGTTTTGAAAAATAAAATGGATTGTTTGAGCTCCACTCTGAGCTCATGTGCATTTAACCACACTAGATTGGAGTCTTTGTTTTCAAAGAAACAAACTCCACACATTCATGCACATCATCATCATGCATATGCTTATGTTGCACGCCACGATCATACACACACATAAGCATTCTAAGGTGTACAAATGTACACATTGTGGTCGCAAAGGCCATTTAGCAAAGTTTTGTTATGATAAGATTAATCATATTAATTTTGCTAATAAAGATGTTTGGGTCCCTTATAAAACTAACCCTCAAGGACGCAAAAGGAAATGGGTACCAAAACCCCCACCGTTTGTTTTTGATGTAGGTGAGGGCTCTCACACGACATGAGAGGAATCATGCCTTGATGGTGGATGCACATGGACTTGATGGACATACATTTGATGCACCGCTATCAAGGAGTTTTGGTGGAAAGGCCACCATGTTTGGAGTTTTGGAACATAGTTCCTTAGTTGGTAACTATTTCTAAACTCTTATTTTATTTACATGCTTATTCATTTGTAATATCATATAGCATGTTCATGTTTTAGGTTTTTGTGCTTCATGTGGTAAATACTAGTTTAAATGTAGTTTTTATTAAAACTTGAATTTATACATGTACAAGTAGTGAGCAACAAATTGATTCATATATGTTTGCACTTCATGCTCATTTGTACCCACTATATGCACATGTATAGCCTAGTTTTGATGATTTTCTCATTTACACTTGTTTTGCCAATTTTCGTGTTTTTACTTCATGTATATGCATGTTTATTTAAATCTAATAAATATACATGTATATCCTTTTTGAGTCTTTTGCCTTCATGCAAATACTATTAATAGACTCGTTTTATGTTTGGGATATGTACGCATATTGTTAAATTTAGATAAATCATACATATACCTAGAAGTTTATTGTTTTTAAATGAATTTTCATGTTTGTTTTTGAGCCTTAATGACTATTTTCATGAAAATGCTATATACATGATTCTTGTATACTCATACTTCATTTGTTTTGTCATGACTTTGATTCATGAACACTTTTATGAGCTTAATCGATTTTGAGTGTCAACTCTTGTGTATGTGGTATGATTCATGAAATACATATGATTTGGTTTCATATTTTGAAGGATCTTTAACTAGTTTTTCAAAAATTAATTTAACTAGTTATTTATTCTTCAATGTTTATGAGATATACACATGATCCTACTATTGTTTCAATTGGTATCATTGAATCGTTTCAATTGGTATCAATTTGACTCTATTTTGTATATACTCATATTTGTTTTCTTATATATGTATGTATCAATTTCAATTGGTATACTCATTTTTCATACATATATATATGAGTTATTTGTGCTTGAGTTAAAAATTATTTTACATGTTTAAAGCACAAAGTTGTTTATGATAAGAAAATAAGAATTTTTTTAAAGAAAAATTCTCAAAATTTGTTTTATTGAGAAAATTCAAAATTTTGTTTTATAAGAAAAATCAAAACATTTTTGATTTGTATTGCCTATATGCAAGGAGAGCTTAACATCTCTTCTACATATAGATTCATGTTGAGTGTATTGTATATTGAAGAGCTTGACAACTCTTTTTTATGTGGTACACGTGTGTAGGGGGAGCTTCACATCTCCTCTTATGCATTACATAATATGTGTTATGTGAATTGGGGCTTGTCATCTCTTCTTCATGTAATGCATATGTATAGGGAAGCTAACTTAACGTCTTCCTCTTCATGAATGTATATCACATATAATCCTTTATTGATTGATTTATGTTTATCCCTTCATTGGTTCTTTGTTTCGAACAAAAAGGGGAGAAAAATTTATTTGATTTTGTTTTTACTTTAACCCCTTTGTTGATGATTGACAAAAAGGGGGAGAAAGATTTTGAATTTATATGCATGTTTTGTGTAAAAGGATTGTTTATGCATATATGTTTTGTTTTGCAAATAGGAGAAAAAGAATTTGATTTGTTTTATGCTTGAGTAGCATGTTTACTCCTACATTTGCATACATGTTTATGTGCCTCATTACGTATTTATTTTGTTTATTTGTGATGCATGAGTTAAGGGGGAGCTTCTTTGAAGCTTTATTTTAATCCATGCATATATAACTTCATGAGTTTTGTCATCATCAAAAAGGGGGAGATTGTTGGCCCGAAGGCCCATCACTCTAGTTTTGATGATGATCAACTCATGTAGTTATAGTACTAATGATCTTGTGTTTAATTAGTGACAGATTTATGATCAAGTTCTTAGTAGGTGCATAGCTTCAACAAAGGATTTAAAGTCAAGTTTTGAAGCTAGCACGGTTTGATCCAAGAGCCATTGGATCATGTTTGGATCAAGTCAAGAAGATGAGAAGGTTTCAAGTGAAGACTTCAAGAAGATGAAGACTTGTATCTAAGTTTGTTTTAGAAGATTTTGTTTTTAGATTAAATGTAAAGGATAGAGTAGTTGGTGGATTGCTCAAGTATTCATATACACACACACTCTTGATAGTTTTGTTTTTATAAAAGATTTTCTACTTTAGAAAATACATGTTTGATTTTTGGTTTTCAAGTTTATATGTTTTAATCAAAACCATGTTTAGTGCTTAATGTCAAAAACATAGATATTTCACCATGTTTGTGTAGTGGATCATATCCATACACTCTATGCTTCAAATGAGTTTAAATATCTTGTTTTTGTATTTGGTGAAGTTTTGGAAAAAACAAGTTTTAGAAAAATCAAGTTTTGGAAAATACTGTTTTCATTTTGAGCTAATATTTTCAACTTACAAAAATAGTCTAAATTATTTGTAACATGCCTTGATTTTGTACAAGCATGTTTGTTTATCAAAGTATATTGGTAAAACTATTTTTGTAGATTTTTTATGTTTTTATGGGATTTTATTTTAGCCAAAAAGACCAAGTTTTTAAATCCCTAAGTTTTCTGATATGGCTTAAGCCGGTCGACCGGATGGTCGACCAACGTGCACAGAAGTGCACGCCAGTTCTGGCAGGAGGGCCGGCCGACCGACCCGGTCGACTGTCTAGAGAGCTCTGCTATCTGGAAAGGCCCCGGTCGACCGGACGGCCGACCGTACAGAGAGACTTGCTCTCTGTATCCTGGCTCGGTCGACCGACCGATCGACCGATGGCACAACGGTCTGAAATATGACCGTTGGCCGGACGACCGGGCGGTCGTCCGACAGGCCTGACAGACCCCAACGCCTAGTTTTCCAGACTCTATAAAATGGGGCATTTGGGGGCTGTTTTACAGAAGATTTAGAAGAAGTTTTTGGGCTAGTTTTTCCCACTCTTTTCAGTGGTTATATCCACAAGTTTTAGAGCAAATATTTCCAATCAAAAGAGAGTTTATCAAGAGTATTTCAAGAGTGATTTTCTTGTGTTTTTCACCACACATTCCATCCTTGTTTTTCTCACAAACACTTGAGCTATCCATTGACATATTCATTCTATAGGAGTGTTTTTGTGAGAGTGTTTATTGGTGATCAAAGTGTTTAGATCACCAAGAGATCTTTCTTGTACTTTGAGGAGGCGAACAAGTGTGTTCGCGGTGGTTTCGAGTTCGTGTGTGAACTCCGTGTTTGAGGTGCGGCCTCGGCGAGCTAGAGAGCTTGCGGTGTGTACGGACTAGGGAGTCCGAGAGCTTGTAGGTGTTGCGGCACCGAGGAGTGATCCATTGGGATCGATTATAGTGGAAATCCTTCATGTGTCGAAGGCGGGGATGTAGAGCAAGTGTGCTCGAACCTCGAAACAAATCCCTTGTGTTTGCGATTGCTCACTCTCTCTCTCTCTCTCTTTGTCTATTGTTTATATCTTGCATGCTATTATTGTCCTTACACTTATATGCTTGATATATTGTGTGCTCATATTGATATATATGCTTGGGTTGTTTGCTAACACTTGTATTTAACCAAGAGAGTCAACGCGGCACCTCAACCCTTATCTAGGGGAATCTAGAGGAGTTAGTCCAGAGCCCTTCACGGGGAATTCGGCTACACTCTTGTGTTATATACGTGGTGTTTAGTATAAAAGTTTAGTTTAGGTCATTATAGCTTTTACTTCCGCATTATTTGGCATTAAGTGACCATTAGATTAGCCATCACCTGTTCACCCCCTAGGTGATCCTACAAAGATCACATAGTAAAGAACCCAAGAAAAAAAATCAAAGCTTCTAGTGGAAACAATGATTGCTACTACTGCAAACAGACAAGGCACATGAAGAAGAATTGCTTCAAGTACAAGAGATGCTAAAGAAGAAAGCTGGTCCAGGAGCTGATGGAGCTAGACCAGTGGGAAATAATTGGATCAAGCTAACGTAGCCGAGAAAGCAGTTGAAAAATCATGTGATATTCTGTCGGTGAATTCGAGTAGAGAGAAAGGGAGGTTCTCATGTGCTTAGTTTCTTGACTCAGGGTATACATACCACATGTACCCAAAGGAGTGGTTTAGCACATATGAGCCTTTTGAAGAAGGCACAGTCCTGATGGGGAATGATACTGTAAGTAAGACAGTTGGAGTAGGAAGTATCGACATGAAGATATTTGATGAACATGTGCAAACACTCAATGACGTGAGAAACGTTCCAGACCTAAGGAAAAACCTTCTCTCGTTAGGAACCTTGAAAGTTCAGAGATGTAAGTTCTCAGACATGGATCGAGTTCTAAAGTTCACTAAAGGCTCCATGACAGTCCTCAAAGCAGAATGTATGGCAAACTTATACAATATGATTGGAAGTATGGTGATTGATAATGATTCTGTAGCAACAGAGGAGGACGTTACAAGACTTTGGCATATGCGTATTGAACATATGAGCGAGGTCTTTAAGCCTTATACTACAAAGGACTTCTATTAAGTATTAAACACTGCAAACTTAATCTATATAAGTTTTGCATTATGGGTAGACAGTCGAGAGTAGATTTTACTGCCTCAGTGCACAAAACTAAGAGCTTGTTAGATCATTTACCACGGATATGTAGGGATCTTCACCAGTTGCATATGTTAGGGTGCATGTTATTATATTAGTTTTATAGATGATTTCTCTTAGAAGATATGAGTGTATTTCTTAAAGTAAAAATCAGAAATATTTCATAAGTTTAAGGAGTGAAAAGTTACAGTGGAGAAAAGAAACGGCAAAAGGTAAAGTTCTTGAGGTCAGGCAATAAGGATAAGTATACATCCATGGAATTCAAGGAGTACTTAGGTAGTGAAAGTATTGAGCACCAACTGAGTATTCTAGTGTGGCCAAAATAAAATAGAGTAGCAGAGCGTATGAATTGAACACTTATAGAACGTGTCCGTAGTATAAGGTTACATGTTGACATGTCAGAAGTTTTCTGGGCAGAGGTAGTGAGTCATTCGAGCTATCTAGCAAACAAGTCATCATTTATAGATGTTGATCTTCAGATCCCAAAAGAGATACGGAAAGGAGAGTCAGTGGATTATTCAATCTTATAGATGTTCAGTTACCCGACATACAGTTTGGTTGATAGTCAAAAGAAGAACAAACTGGAGTCAAGTCAAATAGGTGTTACTTCATTGGTTTCACTAAGGGAACTAAGACATATAAGTAAGTTTGAGATCTAGAAAAGAAGAGTGATTTTATTACCAGAGATGTGATCTTTAATGAAGATTCATTATAGCAAGATAAGTCAAAGACGGGGGATAAGGCACAAGGTGGAGTTTCAGACAGTTTAGCAGATTCTCAGGGAGATGAGTTTGAGTTTTCAGATGATCCCATCAAGCCTTTCGGGTCAGATGAAGACTCTGTAGTTTCAGATGGAGACAGGAAGGAATCTACTCGGGAGCAACATGTACAAGCTAGATCATTGAGGCGGCCAGATAGAGTTTTAGTATCACCAATCAGATATGGCTGGGAAGAGAACCAAGTCTCTTTTACATTAATAACGAAAGTTGGAGATCCTAACAGTTTCAAGATGGCAATCGAGGTGGATGACAGTGACAAGTGAGCCATATCCATGGAACGGAGATGGAGTCTTTGGGGAGGATCAAACATGTGATTTTGTGAATCTACTAAAGCGTTCTAAAGTAATAGGTTGTAGGTGGTCTTTCGAAAGAAGGACAATGAGCAAACAAGGCAAATCTAGTTGCCAAAGGGTATTCCCAGAAGGAGGTACTAACTACAATGAGATCTTCTCTCCTTTGTCAAACATACATCCATTTGGTTGTTATTGGTAATTGGGGCTCAAGGTAATCTAGATTTAGAGTAGCTGGATATGAAAATAACATTTCTAAATGGTGAGCCAGATGACAGGTTATTCATGAAGTCACCTGAAGGGTTTATTCAGGAAGATCAAAAAAATAAAGTGTATCTCCTTAAGAAGTCCCTTCATGAGCTGAAACAGTCTCCCAGATGTAGGCTATCAAAAAAAATTACTTAAGACAAAGCCTCAGATACGAACCTCCCAGATGCAGAGATAGCTTCCAGCCTCAGACGCGAACCTCCCAGATGCGAACCTCCCAGACGCAGACCTTGCGTTCCAATGTCAGACGCGGACCTCGCGTCCTTTGTCAGACGCGGACCTCGCCAGACGCGGACCTCGCGTCCTTTCTCAGACGCGGAGGTCGCCAGATGAGGACCTCACGTCCTTTATCAAACACGGACCTCAGCCAGCTCCGCGTTTCAACTCAAACGCAAGCCTGAGCAGCTCTACGTTCTAACACAGACGCGAGCCTGTGAGCTCCGCGTCTCAACATCAGAGCGAGGTCCACGTCCAGCGCGAGACCCGCATTTTTGTTATAACTGACAGCCACAAACTTGGTCAGTTGCACCCCATTTTCTCTCCACATAATAGGGCATAACTTCCCATTATGGAGAGATTTAAGGAGTTGGTTACACCCTCTCTCATTATGGAGAGATTTAAGGGTTTGGTTACACCCCAATTCCTCTATAAATAGCTACGAATAGCTAGAGGAGAGGGGAGTGTTGGAAGGAGACCTCTCTAGGGGACCTCTTCTAAAAGGGCTGAGGAGGAGAGTCCTGATGGAGAAATCCAAGAAGCCATGGGCAGAGGAGGAGAGCTACCTCAGCAGAGTTCGGCCTCGAAGCTCTTGTAGCCTGAGAAGAGTTCACTCTTTTTGTTAACTTGCTAAGTTCAAGTTCTTTAGATCTCTTTGAGATTCCATTACTGATAGAAGCTGTGCTACTCACCAGTAGATCCAAAGAGAGGATCCAGAAGAGAAACTTGACGTTCGGCCGGTCAACGGAGAACAAGACTCACTCTCCAACACCACCTGAAGAACCCAGCATTAAATAATGAGGAGAATCAACCCTGAGATTCCCTCTCTTTTGTAATCAGATTGTATCTGTTGTAATCTTCTATTCAGTTAAATAGTTTTACAATTGTGATTTTTCCGACGCGTACAAGAGATGGCGACTCCGCTGGGGACAATGATCTTTCTTAACCAACGAGAAAGTGGTGGCGCAAGCCAACGTCAAGATGCTTGGATTCACAGTCGAATCGCTTGTGATCGAATTTGACTAAGAGAAGTTGAACTCCCCCTAAGCTTCGGGAGTCTCCCGTGGAGATAACATGGTCAGCCCCACGTCATTTCAGAGACTCGCGCTATGACCCACGGCTAAGATGGCAATAGAGACCAATCTCCCCTCCATCCTTTTATCAAGGCACTTCCAGTTCCGGATGCCGGGGTTCTCAACAGCCTCTTCGACTCAATCGGAATGCCGAGAGACGGCGAAGGCGTTGCACTCATCGTCAGCAGATAGGAGTGGTTGCAACAGCATATGTGGCCCACATCAATGTCTCCTACGAGACCCACGAGCCAATAATGATGAAGGTAAATCTCGCCGCAAGACTCCTCCTAAGGCTCAACAAACTCAATTTGCAGGGGGTTCGCATTAACTCCTGCGAGCCAAACGGATCGCTGATCGTCGACAAAGACGTCAAGTTCACCATCAGCAAACAGAGCTCGCTTCACCCCCGTGTTTTGGCACCAAACGCGAAGTTCGCTTTCAGCCCCGCATTTCTGCAACAAAAACGCGATGCTCGCGTTCACGAGCTGCGCGTTTCAGCGTCAAAACGTGAAGTTCGCGTCCACCCTCAAGCTGTGCCAAACGCGAGAACGCGCGACCCACGTTCAGCCTAAGGCCGCACCAGAAGATGACCTTAGCGTTTCATTTTTAAAATGCGAGTCGCTGACAGTGTTTAAGGATGCCTTCGCGTTTCTATTGAAAAGCGCAAGACACGCGTTCAGCAGGAGGCTGCACCAGAATAAGATCATCGCGTTTCACTTCAGAAACGCGAGGTTCGCGTTCAGCCCCAAGAGGCCATCATCCCATGGGTTCGAGTGCCATAGCGAGCAGTTCATCTCGGCAGTGCTCTTTGATTGTCACTGCAACTTTCAGATGACTGAGTTGTTAGTTTTTAGAGCCTGTAAGGCTTCGAACTCAAACTCTTCCAAGAGACGCAGACCTCGCGTTCCAATGTCAGACGCGGAGGTCGCCAGACGCGGATCTCGCGTTCTTTCTTAGTCAAACGCGGAGGTCGTCAGACGCAGACCTCGCGTTCCAATGTCAGACGCGGAGATCGCTAGACGCAGACCTCGCGTTCCAATGTCAGACTCGGAGATCGCCAGACGCAGACGTCGCGTCCTTTCTTAGTCAAACACGGATGTCGCCAGACGCGGACCTCGCGTCCTTTCTCTGACGTGGAACACGAGCCTTAGTAGAAGGTTTGCTAAAATCTTGAGGGACTTGGTCACATCCTCTCCTCTAAAATCTCCTACCAATTCTCATCTGCAGAATGGTAGGGCTACAAGATACTTGTGTTCATCTCCCTAATGAAAAGAACTGAGATTTGTCAAAGAATAAACCGCTGACAAACCAGATTTTTCAATCCCTAGTGGATTCTGTCAAGTTAATACCTTTAGAAAATCAATGATTGTTACTTTATACTAAACCTCTGATAGTTCATTTTATTTTCTACAAAATTTCCTACCAATTCTCTTCCATGGAGTGGTAGGTCCACAAACACAATCATTGTTAAGTTTAATATCAAACCTCTGACAATGGAAGTTTCAATACTCCCCAGCGAGTACTAGCTTCATTTGTCGCTTCTCTACATGGAATCACAAATCAACCAAATTGTCAAGTTAATACTACACCTCTGACATTTCAAACTCCACTTGTCAATTCTCATCAATAGAATGACAAGTCCTCAGAATTGCTCATATTGCAAACCAACTACTGTCATGTTAACATTACACCTCTGACAAACTACCATTATGTTAACACTACACCTCTAACAGTGATTGAGTTGCTGCCAAGTTCAATATTAAACCTCTGACAGTCACTTTTTCTCAGGCTTCTATATCGAAGCTGAGACGAGCAATGCTAAGTTTAATATCACACCTCTACCATCCAATTCATTGTTAAGTTCAATAATACACCTATGACAATGACTTTCCCTCGAACTTCCGTATCGGAGTCGAGATGACCAAAGCTACGTTTAACATCACACCTCTAGCATTACCTCCACTGTCTGTAGGCTGTCTAAAAATCATTAAAGACAAGCCATTAAAAAGGCAGAGTTCGAGGTTCTGGACGCAGGACAAATGATGGTCAGCCGCGTCTCAACATCAAGGAGCGTGGGCTCGACACCCGCGTCTCAACCTCAAGGCGCGTGGGCTCGACACTGCGTCTCACCTCAAGGCGCGTGGCCTCGACACCCGCATCTCGACCTCAGGGCGCGAGGGTCCAAGGCCCACGTCTCGGTTATAACCGCCCTGGTTATGGGGCCAGTCACCGCCCACATAGCGGGGAGGTTAGCCCCTCATTGTGGAGCCTTTTTAGGGGGCACGTCTGCCCCTGAAACCTCTATAAATAGCCCCGTTGCTATTGAGAAGGGGTTGGCCGATCAAGAGGACGAGAGGAAACAGAAGAAGGGAGAGCAACAAGAGACCAGAGATAGACAACAGACTACACCCAGGCAGACAGAGAGAGAGAAGCAAGAGAGAGCTCAACTCTTCAGCAAGCTCGCTGCGTACGAGTTGCCCTTTGCCTACCTTCTCTTTGAGAGTTTTAGTAGACAGAGCTGTGTTTTCCTTCTACCAGCCAAAGAGAAGATCCTGACGATCCCGACGGTCATCCGTCAACGGAGAACAAGATTCACTCTCCACCGCCACTTGAAGAACCCAACCTTAAACAAGGGAGGATTCAAGATTCAACATCCTCCCTCCCTTGTAACTGGAAGGAAAACAGTTTGTTGTAATTTTTCATCTGATTCAAGAAAATTTTACAGCGAACCCTTTATTTCCTTTTTCCGGCGCGTACAAGAGATGGCGACTCCGCTGGGGACTACATTTGTCACTGATGAGCAAATCGTGGCGCAAGATGACGTCCTTCGTAAGGGAAAGATGGTCGAATCGCTTGTTATCGAATTCGACCAGGCGAAATACGAAGAGTTTCTCTCTGCCGGCTCCAAGAGGCCCAAAGACCCGCGTCTGCCGCAGGGTCTCGACGGGGAATGGTTTTGAAGCCCGATCCGAGGTTCTCTCGGGCGCTGCTGCTGCTAACTGTGCCAAGCAAGATACACGCGCCAATGCCTCTCAGAAGGCCCGCGTGATCTCAGGCACAACTGCCGCTGCGATCAACCCGCAGCACGGAACACCCGCGTTAGCGCCTCTTGAGAGACCCGCGTGGTCAAGATCTCTGGTGTTCAGCATCAGGTCATCGTTGGTCACTCTCCACCTCTACGACGCAACCGAAACGCTGAGCGTCGATAGAGGAGACGTGCGCGTCAGCTACAAGTTGGAACCTCTGGTTGTCCGACTGAGGCTGGACGCGACGTACAATCTGGCGCCTTGCCCGCGCCACGTCCAGCACGTGAAGTCCGCGTTTGGCAGCCCAAACGCGAGACTCCTCAAGCTAGGTCCTCTGAAGACCAACTCACCAAACGCCAAGGTGAAGCCTCTACGCCTCGTCAAGCGCGAGAGCACGCGCCCATAGGCGTGGGGCCCCAGCAGCCCATCCTCTCTCAAACGTCTCTGCCCGACGCACCAAGCAGCAACGCGACAATCGCGTCTCGTCTCAACAGAGACGCCAGACGCGCGTCTTACAGCCGCGGCGTGAAAGTCGCGTCCCTGAAACCCGCGTCCAGGCTGTGCAGCACATGGATGCCTCCTGTCTTCGACGTTGCTAGGCTAGTCTCTTCGATCCCCCTCCCGTGGATTTGAGGGATTACTTGACGAAGAAAAGAAGTGCCAATCAGGTCACTTCATCATGTTGCTGCCAACGGCTCATCTCTATGCTCTCCGAGTGTCGTTGTGGTTCAGGTGTGCACCAGCAGTCTTTAGTTAGACAGCTGACCCTGATTCCCCCGTCAGCCAAAAGAAGGCGCTCCCACAGAAGGAGAACCTTCTCTGACATTGAGTACCCGGAGCTCACTGCGAATATGAGAAGCAGGAGTAAGGGAAAACAACCCGCAGTCAGCTCGGATGAGTCTGACTCTGAACCGGAAGGGGTGTATCAACACACTCGCACCCGGACTGGGGCCATTCCCCCGATGATTATAATGCCTTAGCCCATGGCATTAAAGTGAATGATTCTCACTCCACCGTAGCGGAATCACGGGCTTCAAACTCTTCCGTTGAGAAGGAGGCCTCCGCCTACATGATAGGCACTCCCGAGGAAACGGCTAGACGTTAGAACAAATCCAGAAGGCACAAATGGATATGATTCTTTCTCAGCAGGAATCTATCAACTCCCTCAAGCAGATGCTTGCACAGTTGCTCGAAGACAGGAGGAAATTCTCCTCCTAAAAAGACGAAGGGCAAAGGGAACAAGGGAGAACTCATCTTCCGAACCTTCTGAGGAGAGGCCGTGATCTACTTCTAGTTCATCCAAATCCTCGTCGCAAGTAAAGGGCGACCAAGACCAGGGAAAGGCTCATGCTAAAAGAATGAGTCAATTAGAGCAACGCCTCGAGGCCCTTACCAACCGTAAAGGCCTCCAAGAAGCTGGAGTGGTCCGGCCCTATCCTGCTGAATGGGACTTGGTTCCATACCCGTCCAAGTTCAAGGCTCCAACCCTTCAAGCATTCGATGGGAAAGGGTCACCCAACCAACACATCTACTATTTTAAATCCCAAACAGGGAATGTAGTAGACAACGATGCCATCTGGCACGACTATTCATTGGCATCCTGAAAGGGCTGGCCTTTGAATGTTCATGAAGCTTCCAGAAGGTTCTATCAAGAACTGGGGCGATTTGGAGAAGCTTTTCTTAACGCGCTTCTTTGAAGATGACTCGGAAGTCACGATGCCCACCCTTTGGCTACTAAACAGGCAAAAGGGAGAGTCCGTCAAGTCTTTCGTGGAAAGATTTCGGAACGTGGCACTCCGGTGTCAAGCGGCATGACCCAGGTCACCCTGGTGGAAACATGCCGCCATAATCTCCAAACCTCACTCCTTGCTCAAATAGGAGTTGCTGAAAGTCGCACCTGAAGCAATTAGTCCAACAAGGTGAACAAGCTGAGGAGATTGTCGCCCGCGTCAGAGCGGAGGAAGGTAAGCCCAGGCCCGAGAGGTCAACAAGGCGTGCGCCAGACACATCCCTCCAAGCCAAAAGGAAGGATAACTTGGCAGCAGAAACCAAATCCCTGCTAAACCTCAACTGGTCAAGGGAGGTGCTCTTCAAGCCAACCACGGGCCAACAAACAGTATTCCTTCAAGGATGA